>BSBK01007333.1:290000-489018 GCA_027943335.1 Chamaecyparis obtusa | reverse complement strand
TACATATATAGTACTGTCTAATATGTATATATATGTATATATGTATATGTATAGTATACTAGTATCTATATGTATATATCTATAATGATATGATATATATACTATGTATATATATATATATGTATATATAATATATTTATGTTTTATATATATATGTATATTTAGAAAATATTATATAGTATGATAAGTATATTTATGTATATATGTATATATATGTATATATATGTATAGGTATATATGGTAGTATATATGTATATATATACAGATAGTATATATATGATATATACATTAAATGACATATATAACATATATATACATATAATATACATATACTATACATATATATACATCTATATACATATTACTACATATACATATATACATATATCATATAAATATATAATATCATATATAATATATACATATATATATATATATACATATATATATATATCATATATATATATAATACATATATATACATATATACATATACATTATACATATATACATATATATACATATATATACATATATATATGTAGTATATATGTATATATATATATATGTGTGTGTGTGTGTGTGTATATTATGTATGTATATGTATATGTATATATGTATATATATGTATATATATATATGTATATATATGTATATATATATGTATGTATATGTATATATATGTATATGTATATGTATGGATATGCATATACATGTATATATATTGTATATGTACATGTATATGCATATCCATACATATACATATACATGCACACTACACACGCGCGCACACACAATTTTGAGAGTTTCCATAAATAATATTTGTTGAAAAGTTTTAAATAAAATTTTATAGAAAGATTACACTTCCATGAACTCTTTGGTATTGCATATCTAGCTTAATTAAAATTTTCTTTTCAAATTTATCAAAATTAAGAAAAAAGTCAAAATACGTAAAGAATTTGTAAAACTACTATATGGATATAAAGACCTATACATGATTGCTCAACCAAATGCGTGTTTCGGTCAGGTTCGACACCTATATGACTTTGATGAAAGGACTACACCCCTACACATGATTTGTTAACTAAAAACTAACTTTTGATTTAAACATATACATACTCATATAATTGTAATATGCTATATAAAAGCAAAGATATCAACATTAATAAAAATAAAAATAAAAATATTATTTTTTAGCGGATAGGCTATTTGTAGGAGCTTTGCTTCTTGAAAAATATTTTTTTTACTAGAAAATTATCAGCCCTCTTCTGGATAGTTTTTCATTTTCGGCTATAGAAAATACTTTAGTTTTTTTGTAAAAAAATAGCAACTTACCTTGTTTTATAATATGTTATTTTTTGAGTATCCATAGATATCTTTGTTTAGTCTTGTAAGTTCTATGATTTGCTCCTTTTCTAGAAGGATAAACTTTAAATTGAAGTTTTTGCGGCTTTACTTTTACTGCTTTGTTGAACAAGGGAATGGATTCAAGATAAAGGATAAAGGTCAGTTAAAATTTACTAGAAATTTTATTCCAGATCTTGGATTTCCTCATTTTTTCAATCTTAGATTCTTGGCCTTTACCTCACGAATTTGTCAAAGAACTTCATAATTCAACCAACCTAGATAAATTCATCAAATCATATAAGGGTTTTGTTATTTGCACTTTGTATTATTTTAGTATTCTTTTATTTTGTCGAAGAATTTTGATATTTATGCTTATTCCATTTTCTCTTTTAGTATTCTTTTTAATTGGTCAAAGAATTTGATATTTACACTTAGTCCATTTTCTAAATTCACGAATGTGCCAAAGACTTTTGTAAATACTCTTTTAGCATTTTTAAATTCAATATTTTTTTGATGAATTTTATTGTTTACGCATTTGTCATTGTTTAAATTCATGAATTTCTGAAAGGCTTTGAAATTCCGAGAAGAACTTTTCTTGATTTAAGTTTTAAACTTTTCAAATCATTGCGAGTATTGAAGAACTTCGTATTTAAGCTTTTTGTAGTTTGAGTTTTCAATTTTTGCATTTGTGTACAAAATTTTGGAAGAACTTCCTTATTGGAGGTTTAAAGTATTTAAGTCTGTCACAGTCATCAAAGAATTTCTATATTTATGCTTTTAATGTTGAAGTTATCTGAATTGTAAAAGAAATAATCCAATTGAGGCTTTTCCTATTTTTAAATTAATTATAATTTTCAAAAGTTAAATTCTACTAAGAATTTGCTATTGACAGATGATTAAAATGTAAAATTCGATTAAGATTTGCTTTTCCTTTAAATAAATGTTTTCAAGGGAATGGGAATTAAGTGTTGAATGATTGAATTAATTGTTGAATGATCAGTAATAATGATCAACAAATTTTAAATGACCAAAAAATGTTGAGATTCTAAAACTTTGTTCATTTTCAAGATTAAATGGCCGTGCTTTTCCAATTTAGCTCGCGTTTTTCCTAGAAAATTGTTCAAGAACATCAAAATATAAGCCTAAAAGTTCTCTTTCCTCTCTTACACGAACTATCAAATTTAATTATAATCACAAAATTTTCAAAAACACTCTTAATTTTAAGCTTTTGTCCAATTAAATAATAGGAAATTTGTCCGAGTAATTTAATGATATTTAATCCACAAAATGTGGAAGAGCTCTTCATTATCATTAGAATAGTTTTATTATTTATTTATCTATTAAGAGGTTCGAAAACAACCTTTGAGTGTATTTTAAAATTGCTTAGTTTTCGAGTACTAAGTAAAGTTGTATGGCTAATTGACCTCTTTTGCTTAAAACTCAAATGCTTAAGTATATTAGATAGGGGCTTTGTACTCGACAAACAACAAAATTTATCATTCTGTAAGTGAAAAAAATAATAATAGACAAAGTTTATGTTTTATAATGTTAATGGACACATATATATGTCTTGTTTATGAATATGATGTAGAATTTTTTGACTTTCTTATATTGCAAATTATTTCACTTTCTGAAAAAATTTATACTTCTTATCAACTCACTATTGCATGCACAAAAGCATGTGACTTTTAGTATATAACGTTGTTTTTTTTTAAAAGCAGCAACAAGAGGGTACATACTAGTATAACACTATTTTTTATTAAAATCTCTTAGTTAAATAACTAGTTTAAATTTTACCATTTATTTGTACATATTCTCCATTTCCAGGACTTTTGGCTAGGCTATGTGAACGCCAAAGAATAATCCTAAGAGGACAAAATGCCTAAATTAGACTCTCTCTCTCTCTCTCTCTCTCAAGCACACAAATGTATATATATATAATATGTGTGTGTGTGTGTGTAAATGTATATGTATATGTATCTATGATGCAGGAAGAATCCTTGGATCGTTGGTAATCTTGCATCACCCCAAAATATTTCCTTTCATTTTGTTTGTTTACTATTCTAGTTGGGCAATTTCTATTGTTTCTAGGTGCGGTTGATCCAGTTGGCACATCATCTTATGCAGTTTCTATGATGTGTTCTTGACATCATGAAGATCTTATGTCTATGACTGCATCTTGATCTGATGTTTCTAGATACAGTTATCTTATGATTGGGTTTGGTCA
The DNA here is from genome assembly GCA_027943335.1 of Chamaecyparis obtusa. Taxonomy (NCBI): domain Eukaryota; kingdom Viridiplantae; phylum Streptophyta; class Pinopsida; order Cupressales; family Cupressaceae; genus Chamaecyparis; species Chamaecyparis obtusa. The sequence goes on along the minus strand of BSBK01007333.1, from coordinate 485,444 downwards.
TATATTAGTTTCATGTTCTAATGGCCAAGATGGTGAGATTCAGCTTGTAGTGAAGATTCATGGTTTTTAGTTTCTCGTGGTACATTGTTCGATATTCTTACGTTCATGACCGACCTCCTTGTACAATCACACATCATGATATACTTATTTGTGGATGTTCTTATAGATTTAGGTCCTAACCTATATATTTATAAACTATTTCTTTATCTTCAAGATTATGATCAGATAAGCCAACTTGTGGTTGAGGATCTTGTATATAAGCTAGGTAGTATTTCTTATTTTAGGGGTTGCAGCTAGGGGACATAGCATAGAGAAGATCTGTGAAGGATCGAAGGGTTGATCAAAGATATTGTAAGGCTACAACTAGGTATGCCTTATAGCCCAACATGTATGAAGGAAGATTGTTGGTAGCTTCTTGCAAGCTTATGATATGAAGTTTGATTCCTTGTAATTTTCTAGTTTATTGGTGTCTTATCTTTCCTTCTTATGTTGTGTAATCTCTAGTTGCAAGGTTGGAAATCCCCTTTGGGTATTTCTATGCCCTTGACTGCATCAAGTGGTATCAGAGCATAGATGCAATTCTTGGTTCACAAATCTGGATTCCTGAGCTTGCAAAGTTGTTTACTTGTTTGTGGTGTAGAAGAATTGAGGATCTAACCTATATCAATCAGTCGCTTGTGAAAGGTGGTTGATAATAGGTTTTTTTGTTGACTAACATATTAGAGGGTGACAACACTTAAGGGATTGGTTAGATAGAGTTTTTAGTAGTTGCAGATCTTGAAATTTCTGGTTGTAGGGTGTCAGTAGAGAGATCTAACCTACAATTGCAGAAGAACCTACTGCAAGGGTTGGTGAGTAATTGGGAAGTGAGATTTCATAGTTTTTGGGTTACTAATTAACCTAGTTGCTTGAGGCAGATTGTTAGTGTTGATAGATTGTAGGATTAGATTAGGGTAATCAACATTGGTAACTAGATCGCCGAACATGAGGAGATTGAATATTGACATCCTTATAAACATACTGCCTGGAAGAATGAACCCTAGAAGGATAGAGAAAATGATGAAGGAATTTATAAATGAAATAAGGATAGAAATTTGAAATGCTTTGGATGGTAGTAGGAGGAATCCTGAGACTGAAGATGAATATGAGGAGGTTGTTGAAGATCTTGAGACTACCAAAGTTGAGATTCTTGTAGAGAAGAAATATTGTTGAGAGCTATGGCACAAATGCATAAGAGTCATAGAATATATGTTTCTTGTTTTGTCCGGTTCATTACATCCAAAGGAATTGATAGATTGGATTAATGAGCTAGAAGACTACTCTAAACTTTAAAATATTGAGGATCCACAAAGACTTAGGTTAGCAAAGGACTAAGTTGAAGGGTCATGCTACCTTACGGTGGAAGGAATTACAAAAATATAGAGAGGACAATGGTGAAACTAAGATCACTAGATGGAGAATTATGGTTTCTAGACTTAAGGCTAAGTTCATACCAAAAGATTATGAACTAGAATTGTTCAAGAAGTTGTATAATTTGAAGCAGAAAGACTTGACTATGAAGAAGTATGTTGAGGAGTTCTATAAGATGACAAGAAGATCTAGGCACAAAGAGTCATATAAGGAAAAGATGGACATGTATGTAAATAGATTGAGGCTTAATATTCAAGATGAGTTAAGTATATTGAGGATTAGTATAATTGAAGACACTTATCAGTATGTTCTAAAGGCAAAAGATAAGTTAACAAGAAGACAAGTTACCCCTAGGGTTAGGGATAAATTGGTGAATGCTAAGGGAAAGGATAAACTTGTGATTGAAGAAGCACCTAATCTAAAGATTCATGTTAGGAGTAGAGGCAACAAGGATTTCAAAGTCACTTGTTTCAAATGTAAAAATATTGGACATAGAGCTTTCCAATGTCCGAGTGGTTCTAGCAAGGACAAACAAAACTTAGTGGCACATGAGGAACTGGTAGAAGGAGAACTTGTTGGAAATAAAGTGACACCTAAGATGGGAGAACATTTGATTTTTAAAAGAGTCATGTTGAGCACCAAAGAACCAAAGACTGAGAAGAGAAGGCAATTTTTTAAGACGATTTGCAAGTCAGGAGGTAAATGTTGCAATGTGATTATGGACAGCAGTAGTACATAAAACCTTGTATTAGAGGAGATGGTACAAAATTTAGGTTTGAGGAGACTTAAACACCCTTGTCCCTATGAGATAAGTTGATTTCAGAATGACCACATGGTTGAGGTGAAAGAGCAATGTTGGGTTAAGTTCAATATTGCTCCATACTATGATAAGGTATTGTGTGATGGGGTGGATATGGGTGATCACCATGTCTTGTTAGGTAGACCTTGGCAGTTTGATATTGGAGCTATTCATGATTGTAGAAGGAATGTGGTGTCTATCATGAAGGAGGGAAAAAGGTTTACTTTAATTCCTTTGAAGGAGGAAGGAAGGAAGGAAAGATAAGAACTTGAGTTTGATGAGGGCTTATACCTTGAATGATTAGACTATTTCGGATCATAAAGTGATGGATTTGTAGCAGGTAGTTGAGAAAGTTTCTGAGATGCTATAGTTGACGATGAGTTTAATGAATAAACCTAAATTGGTAGAGTTGAAAGCTGGTGACAATCAGATAATGTTACAACAAAGCTCTAGAAGAGTGGTATTAGATGCACAACACAATCTTGTGATTAGATAAGTGATAGAGGATGAGAAGTTGTTGCAGGATGAAAGTCAGATTATTCATGAGCAGAGTCAAAGAAGTCATTTTCCTTTTAATGAAGAGGATATGTGGGTAAAAAATGAGCATGGGATTTATGTTTTGAATCCATGAAGATGCATAATTCCTTTATGGAACACCTTTTATTCACCTGGGGTGTTTGATGCAGGAACATCCTTGGGTTGTTGGAAAACTTACATCGTCCAAAAAGATTTCCTTTCATTTTTTTTGTTTACTGTTCTAGTTGGGCAGTTTCTATTATTTCTAGGTGTGGTCGATCTAGTTGGCATGTCATCTTATGTGGTTTCTATGATGTGTTCTTGACATCATGAAGATCTTATGTCTATGACCACATCTCGATCTGATATTTCCAGATAAAGTTATCTTATGATTGGGTCGGGTCCTATATTGGTTTCCTATACTTTCGGCCAAGGTGGTGAGATCCAGCTTGCAGTGAAGATTCACGGTTTGTATTTGATCGTGGTATATTGTTTGATGTTCTTATGTTCATGGATGACCTCCTTGTATAATCACACATCATGATATACTTATTTGTGGATGTTCTTATGGATTTAGGTCCTTACCTATATATTTGTAAACTGTTTCTTTATCTTAGAGATTGTGATCAGATAAGCTGACTTGTGGCTGGTGATCTTGTATATAAGCTAGGTAGTAGCTCTTGTTTTAAGAGTGCTAGGGGATAGAGCATAGAGAAGATCTATGAAGGATCAAAGGGTTGATCAAAGATATTGTAAGGCTGCAACTAGGTAGGCCTTATAACCAAACATGTATGAAGGCAAATTGTTGGTAGCTTATTGCAAGCTTATGATATGAAGTTTGATTCCCTATAATTTTCTAGTGTTATTGTTGTCATGTATGTTTCTACTATGTAATCTCTAGCTACAAGGTTGGACATTCCCTTTGGATATTTATGTGCCCTTGACTTCGCGCACACACACACACACACACACAGATATATATATATATATATATATATATATATATATATATATATATATATATATATATATATATATATATATCTGTGTGTGTGTGTGTGTGTATATGTACATGTGCATATAGATATACATATAATTTTGGGAGTTTCTGTAAATAATATTTGTTGAAAAGTTTAAATGAAAGTTTATAGAAAGATTGTGCTTCCATGAACTCTTTGGTATTGCATATCTAGCTTAATTAAAATCTTCTTTTCAAATTTATCAAAATTAAGAAAAAATTTAAAATACATAAAGAATTTACAAAACTACTATATGGATATAAAGGCCTATACATGATTGCTCAACCAAAATTTTGTTTCGGTCAGGTTCGATACCTAGATGACTTTGATGGAAGGACTACACCCCTACACATGATTAGCTAACTATAAGCCAACTTTTGATTTAAACATATACATACTCATATAATTATAATACGCTATATAAAAACAAAGATATCAACATTCATATAAATAAAAATATTATTTTATAACACTATTTAATCATAGAAAACCAATAAATTATGATCAACATTAGCCTATTTCACAATACCAGGAAAAAGCTAATAACTAATTAAGACACTCCCATGGGACCACCTAACTTTATACACACAAATAAAGCCATTGAAACTAGATTATGATGGAAAGCTCAAGATCTACAATAAAAAACCCTCAATGCTTATGGAAAGGTTTGAAAAGCTTGAGAACTTAAAAATCCATGTGATTTAAAAGTACTATAAATTCTTTGCTACCAATGTTGACATATGGAAAAATAATTGACCCAAGAAAATAATTGAAGTCTTACCTAGACACCATGATAATGATTTCAAATATCATTTTTTTTATGGAGGGTTTTGGAACCCGATACGGGCCCACTCGTGCACCTCTTCAGCTTAGAGCTAAGGACTGAGGGGCATCCATGCCACCAAATTCGCCCAGGGCATGATCCTAGCCTCGTCCTTTATGATGTTGGAGCCTTGCACTCAGCAAGACTTGATCCCCGGTGGGCTCATTGTGAGCCATTCAACTTCACCAATAGACTAAGGGCCCATTGATGATTTAAAATATCATTTGGCTTGCACTAATTTTTCGTTATTGTATTGAGCATCAAATTGGCTGCAGATTAAAGTATTTTATTTGTATGCTTTACCTCTTCAAATATATTATAAAAATCATTCATGAAAAAGGAAAATTGAAACCTTTGAATTGCCCAAGATTTTTGTCCCAACTCCCATGGAAATTATGAAGACTCCAAGATCTCAAATATATATTTCTCTTACATGGCTTTTGATGTGTATTTTCAAAGAAAAGAACAAACAATCAAACAAATATTGTATCTATTTCAAGAAATTTTTAGTCAAACCAGCATAAGCATTGGTAGATTTAGCGAAAAGTTAATTTCTTTGAATCTTTTTTCTTTTCTTCAAATTGTTTTATTGTGTATATAACATTTGTATATCCATAGTTTAGATTTATAATTAAAGTAAAATCAACACAACTATTTAATTTAGAATGGTGGTTTGATATATATCTAATAGACCATGAGCAATCTAACATGGCTTTTTCTCAAAATTGCATTTAATACCCATTTTGCAAATCTTTAACACTGAATGATTAAAATCATCTACAAATGGCTCTTGCTATATTTATTCTCTCTCATGAGTTTCTCTTTCTTTAGTAGGGGCTTTTCTCTCATTTTTGGGTAGTTTTTTTACTTTTATATAGGTAACTAACATGGTCTTATTACAAAGACTCATTTTTATTGTTTAATGAGTTGCATTGATGAGGTTGGACATGGGCATGTGGAGACTTGTTACAATGTTATCAATGTGCTAAGTGTATTACTTTGTTTATATAAAAAATTAGATTTTCCTTGTCTAGGTAGCTATCAATAACATGTGTCACTCTTGAATTGAATTATCAAGTGCCATTGTTTCCTCATTAAATATTAACTAGTGGAAGTTAAGTTTCATTAGTTATCAACTAACTCCTTATTTGACTGATTTATTCATCTCTTGATTGAAAGTTAACTCGTGACCTCTTAAATGTATCTCATTTTTTGCCCACTCATCCAAGTGATTTATATATTCAAGTACTCTAATCAGTGTACTATTGTTAGTAACTCATTTTTTCTTGAAATTATTATTTTATTTTCTTGAACTTTAAATTCTAAATTATTTTATACATCACAATATCTAATATCATGAACCTTTTGCTAAACTTCTAAAATCAACATATATACCATAAAAAATAGTCTCTAACTAGACCATTACAACTAACATGTACCATCAAACTACTTCCAACTAAATTACCATTGTTAAACATATCATCAACAAATAAATAGTACTAAATATAATAAAATAAAAATAAAAATTTAATCTAATATACAAACTAGAAACTCACCCATAATCTATTTCTTAACAAACCATAACTCCATTAAAACACATACAATTTCCTCTACCTTTCATCAACATTAACAATTGATACATAATAATAATTATGACATCCATATTGATAAAACTCCATTTCAATAATAGCAAGCTCTCCTTAACTAGATCTTCCCAAAAAGCTCTTCCAAAATATACTAAAATTCTTCTTTCACCTTCTTCACATGACATGCCTTTAAAATCTAATAAATACCTCTACACTATTAAGATGATGCAATTGAAATTAGATACGTAGATGCCTTCACAATAATCTCATATATTATCAGCATTTACCATTCAAATATTATTTTTATTTTTTACTCTCGACGTCTTCAAATTGTTTAAAAATTCATGGAGAGGGCTTATCTCTGCGCGTGCATCAAGATTTGTCTTTCCTTGTTTATTTATATATATTTGGGGTGGTCAAAATCTATTCAAAGCGTTCCCATTGTTAGTCCCTACCATTAAGGCAGGAGACTATAGTTTTCTATAGCTTTCCTAGCATTAGTTTACTTCTTGAATAGCGTGAAATGTGCAATACATTCCATTTATCTTATGGTCGATACAATTTTTCTAATTAAAATGAATTTCTAAAATTTAATTGTTGTTTTGTGATTGGTGCTGGTTAATTTTTTGAGTAGTCTTTTAAACTTTCTTGCTCAGAAAATCAGGGAGAAAAAAATTGCTCGGCGGTGACTAATGTTTTTGGGTCTCTATGGCGAGTCGTGGGAAGTGCTGGCAATGGTTTCCACGTGTTGTGTGCATGCTTTGAATAGAGGGCATATTTCCCGCAAACAGGTTTCTGGAAATGGGGCATTATTTTAAAAGTAGCTCATCACTTTCTTCCTTGCTGCTTTGTTCTTTTCCAATTTTCTACTTAGTTTCTGGGGTCTGCAACTCTAGAAGGGGCGACACCTTCTGTGATAGGGTTTTTCATTTTTTCCAATTTTCAGAATTTTCGGTAAGTAACATGCCATGGTTTCTGCAAGTTTCAAGCTGAGTTTCTCCTTTTTATTAACATTTAAATTTTCTCCGCATAGTGCAAATATTGAGGGCGAGTTTACAATTTTGAACCAAATTTAGGGCAGGTCCCCATGCTGCTGCTTAGCTTATTTTGGCTAGGAGCGGCTGCTCAATATTTTAAGGAACAATTTGTGAAGCTAGTGGTCCCATGAATATTTAAATTTGCTGCTTCTTTTTTATTCAATTATATTTTAGAATAAAATTAGTAACAATTGTTTTTGTATTTAAAAGTTGGAGGAAAAAAAAGCCAAGAGAAAAAGCAGGGAAAGAAATAGGTGGAGCCACATCACATTTTTTCAATAAGCAGTTGCTTATTTTCAGCCCCTCACTTTTTTTCAAAGTTTAATTCCAATTCTTAAACTTTAGCTGCTCCACTAAAATAGGAAAAGATTCTAATTTATCCTTTTTCCATTATTCAGATTCTAATTTATCCATTTTCCATTATTCAAATTTTGCATGGGAACACAAAACTGCTTAAATTTAAGCAGAAAATGCACTTAAACAGAAGCATGGAGACATGAGGTTAGGGTATGAATCTGGATGTCCCTGTTTTACACACCACATTAAGGGGCATGGTCAAACCATCCTGCCCCTTTGTTTATAAGAAGCCATGGCCCTGTTTTAGGCAGATAATTAGCTCTCTGAGGCAACTAATTTTATATATGTTTAAATCTGTTTTCTTCCTGTTGGAACTGACAATGGTTCTTTTTTCCCCTCTAACTTGCGCCTTGAATCTGAAAATGTTGGGTCTGGTTTTACTGTCCTATGGTTGCACTATTCTCCTCCTTGGCGCCTACTGGTTTCCTGGGTTTGGGTGTCATGAGCTAGCATGACTAAGCACATGAAAAATGGTGCTTGCGTCTGGAGACTAGCATATTTTGAGCAAAGTTAAACATGACAATGGAGATATGGTCAATAGTCTAAACCATAGTAGCAAATATTTTCTCAGGATTGAGTAACCAAATTAAATGATTAGTATTTTTTCAATTAACGAGGAAAAATTTGAGGAATAATAATCTGAATTTTCCATAAAAATAGATCAAAAAATTGCCGTGTTTTGGAAGATTTCTTAACAAATAAAGTTAAAAAATGTTGCTTTTCCATCCAGAGAAGAATTAGTTTATATTTTCTTCCTAACTAAAACCAGAATGAGCCCTGTGTGTGGAAGCTGTCAGTGGGGTCGGGGAGGAGCATGCCATTTTCCGTAATTTTATCACTTTTATCAGAGCTCCAAGCCCTTCAAAAATGTGGGTGCCAAGGCCATTCTTTTCATTTCTTTTTGTTTTACTTCTCAGCAGGTTAATATGTCTGTAATTTAAGCTTCAGCTGCTGCAAATGCGCCTTTGGCTTCTACCATACTTTCAGGTAAGCCTATGTCTCTACAATTTCTTCCGCTTTTCAATTCAATGCTCAAATTTATACAGTTCTCGACATATTCCGGGAAAATAGAAAATGTTTGGCTCAGCTGCATTTTCCCAGCGTTCTTTTTGCTTTCCTGCTCAGAAAATTCTGCAAAAAAATGAGCTTGAGAGTCATGGCAGGTGGTGGAAATAGATGGTGATGTGTGCTTGTCTATGTTTCTAAATTTCACATGCATGCAGGACAGGTGGGGAAACCCAATTTTAATACGAAACAGATTCAAGGACTATGTTCTTCGATGAGGATGGAGCTCAAACTGGTAATGGAGCAGGACTGGTAATGGAGAGATCATTGCAGACTAAATAATAATTGGAGATCAATAAGGTTGCTGCTGCTTACATACTAGACAATCTGAAATGGCTTTGATTTAATAAAGATGTTATTAATTAGCATGGAATAAAGATGTTGGTACAACTTTTCTTATAAAATTTAGACATGTTTTTATATTGTTTTCTATTTGGCCGAATCATTTTTTCTTGTCTTAGTGCCAAACAAATATTTTTATAAGGTTTTTGAGTTTGATTCTTATGTATTCTTCTGAACATTCCAGATCATAGTTCATGATCTGTATGATCTAGTATCAATATGTAGGAAGTCAGAGAAGGGAACTTATGTTTTCGCCCCTCATTCATCAATTAATTCAGTTTTCAGAAATCATGCAAGGACAGTTTATCCTATAGTCCATATGAATTTTACTATTAAAATCACATTATTCATGTATATTCCTATTTTCTGGTTGGCTATTGGCAATTTTCCTAGTGGTTTTTTCTTTTCCCTATTTAAAAAAGCTCATTTTCTTAGTTGTTTTGCTGGCATCATGCACCGGTTTAGCTGCCATCATAATAGGAGTGTAAGAACAGGGTAATTGACAACAAATATTATGACGTTTCCTCTTCATTATGATTCACCCACCACCGCCATTATGATTATTTTGCTTGGGATAGTGACATAATGGAGAGCTATCTTTTTCTGTTATTGTATTTCAATAATTCATTCAAACTTAAAACCATCAAGCATCATCCTTTCCATATCATAGTTATCTGTGTAGCTACAAAGCCCTGTATGGTATTGTAGGTACATGTAAGGTGAGTTTTGCTTATTATAGTAAATTTTTCATAGGATCTCTGTAAATTTTCAAAGGTTTTTGATATAGTATTCAGTTTGTTACCTTCGTTTTTAACAATGTCATTAAAATCTTGCAAGTTACGTCTGTGTCAAATAGCAATAGCTAAGCAAGTAATGATTTCAAAGTAATGAATTGGTTATTGAAACAACAAAGATGCATCTCAAACAAAGCCCATGTAATTTCTCCTGCTCCCCAACTTAGGCAGGGAGTCCAGCTGCGCGCAGCCCTTGTTTGATCAATTTTGTTGGCTTTTGGTATTTAAAAAACTTAAATTAGCTGGTCTATATTACAGTTTTATCTTCGTAGTTATCCTTGTAGATATGTTGTTATATACATTCATACTCTATGTTGGCCAAAAATGGATTTAAGTGTTCATATTTGATTTATATATTCAAAAAAATATTTCCAATTGATTGTTTTGTTTGTAATGTCATTTACTTCTAAGTGAGATATTTAAGTTCTTTTCATTTTGTTCAATTGTGTTGTGAATTGTTGAATGGTGTTGTGTGATTATAAAAACTATAGATAGTAGATTAGATATACCATTATAACAAATTAATTGAAATGAGGTTTTGTACGAAGACACATATAAATAGCTTAAATCTTGCACTTGACCAATTACTACAAGGGTTATATGTATAGTTGTTTAGTAGATCTAAAAATACTACGTATTATACTTGTTATCATCTCAAATATTCGATTTGTTCAATTGGTGTGGTCTATGTAACGATAATCATCCAATTGATCTACGAAGTTCTACATATGCACAATCCTCCAATTGATCTACCACAATCCTCTAATTTTAGTTGATCTATTATGTTATGTATAGGTATAAACATCTAATTTATCAATTATGTTCAAAATTGTTGAATTCTCTTATGTGTGTTTTTCCATTCCAATGCAAAATATACAAGCTATGGTTTAAATGTCGATGATCTCTACAACTATCCAAGTGCTGCTTTCATTTTTTAAAATTAAATCATTAGAAGTCAAGTATGGGTACCCATGGCGAATTGTTGAATTCTCTTATGTATGTTATGGTTGTTATTTTCCATTCTAATGCAATATATACAAGCTATGGTTTGAATTTTGATGATCTATGCAATCCTCCAAATGCTGATTGTATTTTTTAAAATCAAATTGTTAGAAGTCAAGTATGGATACCCATGTCGCATTGCTCAAATTATTGTATTGCATATGTAACATTTGCAAACTTATAGAAGTGTAGACATGCATTTAAAGTCAAACTAGATGCTTGTACCATGATATAGAACCAAGGTCATTCATGTATGCATGGTCTCAACATACTACTAGTAGATTGTAACCAACCTCACACGCTTTTCATCAAACTTGCATATGATATCCACTTTAGAATCATTAAGGATTACTAATTAAATACATCCCAAATCTATGTCTCTATGTAGAAAGGGTCTTTCTCTATCATTTTCTTTTGGTTTTTATATCATTGAATATAGGTACCTAACATGGATTTGTTGTTGTAACTCATTTTGTTGCTCCTTAAGTTGTATTTATAGGTTCTGGTGTGATATTATACTTATCAAGGATAATATTATATCATGATTGTAATTTTTAATCTATTTATTAGATATATTTTACATCACTTAAGTAGCTAATAATAATGTGTAGACTATTAATATGAGGTCATCAAGTGAAAATACTCCCTAATTAATCTTAATTAAAGGATGTGTTATGTGTTACTAATCAAGGAACAACTTTACTTGAAAATGTTGAGTCATCTCCTAATTGGGTATGGTAGCATGCCATTGGCCTAGGTTAATATGTTTCTAGAAAAGCATTTTTCAATATCATGATAAATGCAACACTTGAGTAACCTATACTTGGATATGCTCATGTGTTTTCCAATTGCTCACACAACTATAAAGAAATGTCTTGGTAGGGGGATGTGTCATGCAATGCCCCAAACCGTGTACCTAGGAAAGGAAATTAGCTAGTTGAAGAATTTATTTTTGAAGAACAATAAAAGAATAACTCAATACTAAGAACAATATAATTTGATATATCCCACAACATGTTAATTCATACACAAGATTTGTTTCAAGAACAACAACACATAAGACAAAAATATAGGTCATTTTGATAATGCTTTGCATCATGTATAATGTTGGTTGACAACACGTTCGCTTGAAGCAAGTTTGCAAGAAGAAAACTTACTAAACATGGAATAAAACTACAATGGTGAACCTATTAGGGAGTTGACAACAAAATGACAATGATCAAGTTTTAATTGCATAATTGTATTCTCTTGAAGACTCGACAAAAGGGTAGAATGATGGAACCATCTCTATCAAATCCATTCCTTAAACACTCTTGATGAAACTCACAACAACGAGAGAAACCTATACAAGTGGTGTGACAAATAAGAGATATCCCATCACATCCAAGTGATTAAATACCAATGTTTGAACCCTTAACACAAGACTCACTTCCCAAAGCCATGGTGGGACATCTCCCAACCAAAGACATTGAAACAGAAAAATAAATCTTTACAAGAGGTTGTTCCATTAAGAGGTACCAACCCTACATTAATTGGAAATACAATGAATATTTTTGTGCAAAGACGCACTTCTCAATACAAATGATGACATAAATTTCAAGTTCAATGACATTGTGGAACAAAATGATGAGATGAAAAGACTCGCAAGGCCAAGAGAAACAATTTTCATTTATAAAGTTTCCTTGAAAACTGCATGAAAGTACCTAATATTGACAAAACAAAGGAATACAATGTGCTATAAGACTACAAAACATAGAAAGGAAACTAACATTCCAAATAAGCATTAGTAAACATAGAAGGGCCACTAGAGCATGTCACTTCTCAAGTTTCCTAAATTTGTGCTAGAGTTTAACTTTTGCGTCAGAGTCACAATTGAAAGAGCCTAAACTTTAGGTCATAGTTTTGTTTGTGTGTTAATCCTCTTCAATATTGATAAAAAACTAAAAAGATGATTGTTTCTAGATCTTGTACTTAAGAATAATGTTGAAAACTCACAAAAAAAGGGCTACAACACATACAAACTCCAAAATCACCATAAACAATAGAGACTGTAATAAACATTCACATTTGATCTTTTATAAATAACCAAACTAATAAGATACTTCCCCAAAATTAAGAGGCCAAGAAGAAACTCCAAGATGGACATGAGGGAAAAAAAAAGGAAACATTCTCCACACTCCCCACTTTCCCTCCTACCATGTGGATAAGCAAAATGATATGATATTAACCTACATCTCATTGCATGTCAATTCTTGTACACAAGTATTTATCCAAACACAACAACACATAAGACATAACTAGGCCATTGTGATGATACTTTACATCATACACAACGTTAGACAAAACCAATACTTACAAGACATTGCCATTTCTCTAATAAAGGTGGCATAAGAATAAAACTAACCAATCAAGGAATGAGGCTACCATGATGAACTTATGAGAGTGTGGAACAATGAAAATTGGGTCCTAACTCCTTGATTGCATTCTCTTGCAAAATCAACACAAGTGTAGAATGACAAAGCCATCTATCTCAAATCCATTCCTAAAATATGTGTTCAATGACACTCACAACACTAATAGAAACTTACACAAGCAAGGGGATAACTAGGAGATATCACATCTCAATTAGGCAATTGACCATTGCTTCCCTTGATGCAAGATTCACTTCCCAAATATTTCTAAACACAAGGGACACATATGTACGAGAGGTTTCTTCACTAGGAATTACCAACCCTCCATTGATTGGAATGAGGACTTTGGAATTTTTGCAAATACCCACTTCTCATTACAAAATATGGGATAATTTTCAAATATGTCATTTGTCATAAAAATAGTAGCAAAATGAATGGATAGCAAGCCTCAGAAATCGAAGGGGTAGTTTTCATATACAAATAATATACAAATTTTCCCTTTTATATATTTTAAAGTACATAATGTATGATAAAATTGAGTAATACAACATGCCAGAAGACAATACATAAAATGGATGTACTAACATTCCAAATAGGTAGTAGCATATAGAAGGAACACTTGTCTGTCATTGCTAAATGTCTTCAATTTCTACTAGAGTCCAACTTTAGCATTGAGTCAAAAATTTAGACCTTGTAGTCTTGTTTTTGCACTATAGTCATTTTGTTGTGTACTTGTAGGGTTGACCATATACTAGATAGGTTAATGTTTCTAGATCTCATATTCATGAAAATAGATGAATTGTTCTTGTTATACACTAAGTTTGTGCCTTTGTTTCAAGCTCTCTTGGTCTTGATAACTCAGTATAACATGGGAATCATCTCAAGGTTGTGGGACCCTTGCTAACCGAGATGAAACCTCCAAGTTCTAGGCTGGTTCCTCTTGGATTACCACCTTAGTTTGCTCTTGACAGGAAAGTAAACTTTGAAGGGAAAGGGTTAGAAGGAGTGCATGAAATGGAAATGACTGAAAGCAAACTATCCTACTAGGTGATGCACCAAAATCAGGGTTTGGATCTCAGTATAGAGGGATGAAATCCGTGAAAGACCCAGGTCTAGTAGATCACAACTTACTGAATAGGCTTGCATAAGTATTTCATAAGAGGGCTTGAACATTAGACACAACCTATGACTTGCAAGTAGACATTCTCTTCAGTAAAAGGGCACATGAATGAGACAGAATGACAGGGGGCTGAAGAATACCCACAAACTCACTCAAATCAGATCAAACAAAGTAGTACACATATAAGCTAAAAGTAAGAGGGATCAGGAACCCTAAATATCACTAAAAGCATTCATAAACCTTAATCCAATAAGAAATAATGCAAATAAGGAAGCACAGGGACATGAAGGATTGTCACAAACTGCCTCTACAATATTTCTATTATCAATGGGAATTTACAGAATGTGAGAAACCAGAGGGCAGGAATAAATGCCATAGATAGCTTCCCAAGAAAGAGTCTTTCTTCTTTACAAAATGTGAATTCTGAGCTCTATAAGCTCCAAAAAACACTATATACATCCCTCAACTGCATGTAGGCAGGAGTCAAAAAACTAACCAGGGTTATAGATTAAACAGTACAATATCCAACCCTAGGGTACAAATTTTGATCATAAATGCATCTTGAAAATATCTATGCCAATCAGATATTCAGTTGCGTGCCCATCCTTGTAAGTCCACCGAGCCATCAAAGCTCACAATCTGATCAGATACTGGAAAGGACCAAAAGACAGCTATCTAAATCTCTGTAAATTCTTCAGCTGCAACCACCCCCAAAATCATAAATCTCTAGCTACCCGCACTTGTAAACATTAATGCAGAAGAAAACTCGCCAAAACTAGCTGCACCGCTTTGAAAATATCGCTGGTCGCATGATCACATGAGCTCAAAATCCTTCATGCGATCATGGACAAGCCTCATTGAATCTGCCATCTTGCCATGCAAGACACATCGGGCCCATCAAAAGTTCAAACTGCTTCCAAAAAGCATTGGTTGCATGATCGCATGAGCCCAAAAGGCCGCATGCGATCATATGACCAGCCACTAAGATCAGCCACTCTTTGCCACACAAGATGCCTGGCCCACAAGATCCACCACCTAAGTCCAACCTTTACCACATGGCCCAACAGGAGCCGACCACATCGGCCAGACCCACAATAACACCGCCCGGAAGCATCAGGAGGATCTAACGGTGGTCGCATGATCGCATGGGATCGGAAGATCCCATGCGAACATGCGACCACCGTAGATCTTGAATCTATAGGGGCCCATGCTATACCTCCGGCCCACTATAGAATGGACACGTCACCACCCTATGACCCCACTAAAGGCTTGAAGACTTTCGTTGACCAGTGAAAGCCTATTGCATGGTCGCATGATGCTCCCTACCAGATTCCCTGACATGTTGGACCCACGAGCCACCGAGACACCCATCGAACGGTTGTCGCATGATCGCATGGGATCAGAAGATCCCATGAGATCATGCGACCACCGTTAGATCTCATCTATCACCACTCGCAAGTTTCGGGCCCACCATCCACCGGTCGCAACAGCACGGATAACGGCTAGTCGCATGTTCGCATAGCCTAAAAAAGGGCTATGCGATCATGTGACAAATGCTGACAGCTCTTTGAAAACATCAACTGGGACCCACTTGGTCGTGATAGTGCACTTAGGGAAAAGCTGACACCAGAGGAAGAAGTGCGAAACATGAAAGATCGAAAACATCCTAGGTTTTCAGAGAAAAGGGTCGAAAACACAGAGGGTTTTTGACACTGAACAACTTTTTGAACCTTTCGACGCTAGCATTTCCTGCAAGCATTCAAACTTGAATATCTATTTGGGCTTTGTGAATTAGGGTGTACGATCAGAGCTGGGGCTTGACATTACATTGTAGAACATGGGGTTAAGGGCACAAATCATAGAACTTTGTGGATCAACTTCGCAAGCTAAAACAAGCTGTAGTAGGGACGGTGGCCAAAATTGAATAACAGGGAAATTTTGGGTAACATTTTGGCGACCTCTGCGGGATGTTAGCCTGCTAGACATTGGACTAGTAACCTTTGAAGCAATCCATTGGGCATGGGATCATCTCTTGAGCACAAAACTTCGACAGGGAGACAAAAAACTAAACAGAGGGATAAAACTTGTGCACGAGCACTTCTTGGAAAACAGGAAAAACTAATCTAGAAAGTAGGGAAGCTAACCTAGCCTAAACTAACCAGTGCAGAGTCCTGGTTAAACAAAACCATTCACTGGACTGTTGAAATAACTACCCTTTCTCCTTAGGGTATTGCACTTTGCGCATTTGATGCTAACAAGGAGAAAGTGGGAAACAACAATGTACTGAATTATTTGGCAAATCTCCTCCTGAATTTGGTATACCAGATTACTAACCTCAAATAGATCATAGATGCTGCTCTCGACAGGAGTCTAATATAGCTAGATAAGCCCCTGGTCACCAAGGAGTGGACCCTTGACATCACCCTCCATTGATTCCTTGAGTATGCATGTCTTGCTTGACCCCATTTGGGCTAGATATCTGATAGGACATCCCCTAGAGAGCATAAAACCAGGCCCTTCTTGCTGCTCAGCATGCATCTTATGAATGTCTTCAGTAGGAAGGTCAAGAATTTTCTCCTCCACAATAATCTGGCATATGTTTTCTTCTTCTGCAGTTGAGACATAGTTAACCCCCTGGGACACCAACCCTTCCTTAAGCACAGGCAAGCCATTATCCTTTTCAGGAACATGAGGATCATCAACAAGAGTTGAGCAGAAAGCATCTATTATCAAATCAAAATCATCTTGTTGCTCTAAGTCAGCAACAACTCTATTATCTTCCCTTCCATAATAAGAGGGCTCAACTAATGAACTTTGCACTACCTCATCCTACTCAATATAGAAAGGCATCTCCTCAAATAGATCAGCTAGGCTCTCACCTTCTTCACTTTCTTTCTTATCCTGATCTGATTGCTCTAATCTACCCTGATGTAATAACCCTACTTGTTCCTCATGATCATCATGAAAAAGCACACCTAAAAGGCAAAAATCATCTTCTTTCTGGTGGCCTGAAATGCTATGAGGTGTAGGGGGCTCTTTTGGGATTGGTTCATAGGGTTTTATTTGCTGCAGGACTGGCTCATTGTCACTTAGGAAGTGAAAATTTTTAGGTGTCTCCTTTTGTAACACTTCTGACCTTTCTCCATTAGGAAGCTCATAGTTCAAGAGAACAAGTAGAAAATCTATAGCCTCCTTCCCAAAAAATGGGTTCAGGTGACTGCCAACTACTTTGATGCTTTGTGTTGGGACTATCCTCTTGACTGGATTGTAGGG
The DNA here is from genome assembly GCA_027943335.1 of Chamaecyparis obtusa. NCBI lineage: Eukaryota > Viridiplantae > Streptophyta > Pinopsida > Cupressales > Cupressaceae > Chamaecyparis > Chamaecyparis obtusa. The sequence goes on along the minus strand of BSBK01007333.1, from coordinate 467,890 downwards.
ATAGAAAGGTCTCTTCACCAAATTCTGTTTCTCACCTTGATGTTCTCCTTGACATGGCGGTCTACTTTGGTGGTAGGATTGTCCCGGAGCTTGGTACTGCTAACTGGAACCTTGAATTTGATTTTGATAAAGCAATGCAACCTCCTGATCTTGCTCATCTATAGTGATCAACTCTTTGGTTAGAGCCTACAATAGACTCATCATCTCTTGGTTTGTTGCTTGTTGATCACTTTTCACTTTGAGTAGCTCTTGAGGAAGGTCATTTATAGATTCCCCATACCTAGTGCTAGCCTGAGGCTCTATTAATGCAGGCATGGGAGTAAATGAAGGCATCTGTAGAGGTATAGTGGGCTGAAGATTGGGAGAGATAGGCATGGGTGGCCTTGGGGTTATCATACCAGCTTGAATTAAGCAATTTTCTACCTTCATAGCTAAGTCAAAAGCTTGAGGTAACGAACTACCTCCTAAAGATTGAATCATGACAGATATATCACTAGTTAGGCTTCTCAAAAAATAAAGGAAAGCACAATCTGCTGAAGGCCTTATATTCACTGGAATCCTATTCCATGTCTTGAGGAATCTGCCATTAAAATCTATCATCAGCTCTCGAGGATCTCTCTTTATGGTTTGGAGTTGCTCTACTAGAGACAAAGAATCTGAATCATCCTTAAAGTACTTGCTAAGGAGATCTCCAAGTCTGTCCTATGAAGTAATAGAGCCAACTGCCAGATTTCTAAACCATTCCAGGGCCTTACCTTTAAAGGAGGTAGCCAACAACTTGGTGGCAACATCCTCTTGAGTTATATTATGTATGCTGCAGATAGTGGCCACATCTCTAATGTGTTCAAGGGCTATTGTCTGTCCCTCACCTGTGAAATCAGGTATACTTTTTAATGCTGCCAAGGGCACATCATGGTGTTGGGAAAAATTTAATGGACTCCCCTGATTAAAGGGTGCAAATGCAAATTGTCTTTCCATTAGAAGGGTCTATTTTCTTCATAAGCTCTATCAAAAATTGGGTCACTGATCTTTATAACACCAATGGAGTCGCCAGATATACTTGAATAATAACCTCTCTAAGGTCTGCATTATGCCATCAGTATATCAGAGATAGCATAACTTGAACATGAATCTAAACTTTGGTCCCACCGGGCGTGCCAAAATTGTTATACACTGGCGCCAGGGTGGGGAATCCTTTAGCTTGAGTCTGTACTGATAGAACTTGTGTACTGAACTCCTTTGATCCTTATACAAATGAACCAATAGGAACACCTTTAAACTTTAATCTGATCTTCATTGTGGTCCCACTGGGCGTGCCAAAATTGTTATACACTGAGTTTGCGCCTTTTTTTCAAGCTCTCTTGGTCTTGATAACTCAGTATAACATGGGAATCATCTCAAGGTTGTGAGACCTTTGCTAACCAAGATGAAACCTCCAGGTTCTAGGCTGGTTCCTCTTAGATTACCACCTTAGTTTTCTCTTGATAGGAAAGTAAACTTTGAAGGGAAAGGGTTATAAGGAGTGCATGAAATGGAAATGACTGAAAGCAAACTATCCTACTTGGTGATGCACTGAAATTAGGGTTTGGATCTCAGTATAGAGGGATGAAATCCATGAAAGACCTAGGTCTAGTAGATCACAACTTACTGAATAGGCTTGCATAAGTATTTCATAAGAGGGCCTGAACATTAGACACAACCTATGACCTGCAAGTAGACATTCTCTTCAGCAAAAGGGCATAGGAATGAGACAGAATGACAGGGGGCTGAAGAATACCGAAAAACTCACTCAAATTAGATCAAACATAGTAGTACACATATAAGCTAAAAGTAAGAGGGATTAGGAACCCTAAATATCACTGAAAGCATTCATAAACCTTAATCTAATAAGAAATAATGCAAACAAGGAAGCACAGGGACATGAAGGATTGTCACAAATTGCCTCTGCAATATTTGTATTATCAATGGGAATTTATAGAATGTGAGAAACTAGAGGGCAGGAAGAAATGCCACAGATAGCTTCCCAAGAAAGAGTCTTTCTTCTTTACAAAATGTGAATTCTGAGCTCTACAAGCTCCAAAAAACACTATATACATCCCTCAACTACATGCAGGCAGGAGTCAAAAAACTAACTAGGGTTACAGATTAAACAATACAATATCCAACCCTAGGGTACAAATTTTGATCATAAATGCATCTTGAAAATGTCTATGCCAATTAGATATTCAGTTGTGTGCCCATCCCTGTAAGTCCACCGAGCCATCAAAGCTCACAATCTGATCAGATACTGGAAAGGACCAAAAGACAGCTGTCTAAATCTCTATAAATTCTTCAGCTGCAACCGCCCCCAAAATCATAAATCTCTAGCTACCCGCACTTGTAAACATTAATGCAGAAGAAAACTTGCCAAAACTGGCCACACCGCTTTGAAAATATTACTGGTCGCATGATCGCATGAGCTCAAAAGCCTTCATGTGATCATGCGACAAGCCTCATTGAATTTTCCATCTTGCCACACAAGACACCTCAGGCCCATCAAAAGTTCAAATTGCTTCCAAAAAGCGTTGGTCTCATGATCACATGAGCCCAAAAGGCCACATGCGATCATACAACCAGCCACTAAGATCGGCCACTCTTTGCCACACAAGACGCCTGGCCCACAAGATCTGCCACCTCAGTCCAACCTTTACCACGTGGCCCAATAGGAGCCGACCACATCGGCCGGACCCACAACAACACCACCTGGAAGCATCAGGAGGATCTAATGGCGGTCGCATGATCGCATGGGATCGGAAGATCCCATGCGAACATGCGACCACCGTAGATCTTGAATCTACAGGGGCCCATGTTATACCTTCGGCCCACTATAGAATGGACACGTCACCACCCGATGACCCCACCGAAGGCTTGAAGACTTTCATTGACCGGTGAAAGCCTGTTACATGGTCGCATGATGCTCCCTACCAGATTCCCTAACACGTCAGACCCATGAGCCACCGAGACACCCATCAGATGGTTGTTGCATGATCGCATGGGATCGGAAGATCCCATGAGATCATGCGACCACCGTTAGATCTCATCTATCGCCACTTGCAAGTTTCGGGCCCACCATCCACCGGTCGTAGCAGCGCGAATAACAACTAGTCACATGTTCGCATAGCCTAAAAAAGGGCTATGTGATCATGCAAAAAATGCTAGCATCTCTTCGAAAACATCAACTGGGACCCACCTGGTCGCGACATCGCACTTAGGGAAAAGCCAACGCTAGAGGAAGAAGCACGAAACTTGAAAGATCAAAAACATCCTGGGTTTTCAGAGCAAAGGGTCGAAAACACAGAGGTTTTTCGACACTGAACAACTTTTTGAACCTTTCGACACCAGCATTTCCTGTAAGCATTCAAACTTGAATATCTTTTTGGGCTTTGCGAATTAGGGTGTGCAATTAGAGCTGGGGCTTGACATTACATTGTAGAACATGGGGTTAAGGGCACAACTCATAGAACTTTGTGGATCAACTTCGCAAGCTAAAACAAGCTACAGTAGGGATTGTGGCCAAAATTGAATAATAGGGAAATTTTGGGTAACAGTTCCACCGAATTGTTTATTTGGCTCCTCATTCCATGAAAATTATCAAGACTTAAGAGCTCAAATAAATATACAATATATACGCTCTTACATGGCTTCGATGTGTATTGCAAACAAAATATCACATATTGTCTTTGTTTCCAGATATTTTTTTGAGTCAAACTGGCCTTGGCATTAGTTGTTTTAGAGAAATTAATTCAACATTTTATTATGTAGCTCCTGTCTTGTTTATATATATATATATATATATATATATATATATATATATATATATATATATATATATATATATATATATATATATATATATATATATATATATATATATATATATATATATATATATATATATATATATATATATATATATATATTTGGGGTGGTGGGATAATAGATGCCACCAAACTAGGTCAATATCTATCCAAAAGGTACACGAAGGATTATAGATAACACATTTTTTCAATTTGTGAATAGTTAAGCAAACAACTCTTTTCTAATTGTTCAGAACTCAAATCAATTGTATGCCCATATGTTAATTTCTTCTTTGTGGGTATCTTGTTATACACATCCACACTCATTGATTGTATTATATATGTATTCTATTCTATTTTTAATTGTTAAATTATATATATATATATATATATATATATATATATATAAATTATAAAAGTTGAATATTATAAGTTATATCTATCATTATAACAAATTAATTTAAATGGGAGTTCAGATGTCTGTATGTATAACTATTATATGAATAGCTTAAATCTACAATACGATCAATTAGTATTAGATTCATATGTACAATTAGTCAATTTTGTGTGATATAGTGGATGGAACATTATGTGTTGTACTTGTAATCCTTCAAAATATTTCACTCAAGCAATTAGTGTTGTGTGTGTAACCATAATATCATCCAATTAATCTATTGTGTAGTGTAAAGTCAGAATCATCTAATTTCTCATATTCTAAATTGTTGAATTGTCTTATGTATGTCATGATTTTGATTTCCAACATAGCAATCATAGTTTAACCCTACAAAGAATGAAAAATAGATGAACCATGATATAGAATAAAGGTCATCCATGTGAAAATAGCCCCAACATACCACTAGTAAACCATAACCAACCTAACAAGATTTTCATTAAACTTGCATATGATACCCACTTTTACAAACATTAAAACTTAATGATTATATATATATATATATATATATATATATATATATATATATAGTCTCTCTCTCTCTCTCTCTCTCTCTCTCTCACACACACACACACACACACACACACATGGTACATAACATATCTCTCTCTCTCTCTCTCTCTCTCTCTCTCTCTCTCTATCTATCTATCTAGGCTCTTTGTATATTATTTTCTTTTGGGGCTTCTACACATCCACATAAGTACATAACATAGTTTTCTTGTTGGGACCCATTTATGTTTCTATCTAAGGTTTAATTATACAAGGTAAATTAGTGTAATATAATATTTTATCTAGGATAGTATTATATCTGAAGTGTAATGTTTCATCTATTTAAGAAATTATTTAACATTACCCATGTATCTAATAATGACATTTATGTGGATTGTTAACTTGAGGTCATCAAGAGCCACTACTCCATAATTGACTCTTGATTAGAGAAAGTTAAGTTTTAGCTTATCTAATCAGGGAACACCTTCTACTTGATTAGTGTATCATCTTAAAATGGAAGCACTTCCATGTTAATAATGTTTAGCCCTCCGAGTAAGTGCTTTGGGGTCATGTTGAACACCTTGAATGGGTACTCGGTTTGGATCTAGATTTTTCCCCTATTCTACCCTATTTTCCACTTCTTCTCGACATAATTCTGGCATCCTGAATTGCAAACCTGAGATTCTTGACCTCAGGGTCAAGGTCAACCTCAACCCTAACCTAGGTCAAGGTCGACCTCGACCCTGACCTAGGTCAAGGTCGACCTCGACCCTGACCTAGGTCAAGGTCGACCTCGACCCTGACCTAGGTCAAGGTCGATCTCGACCCTGACCTAGGTCAAGGTCGACCTCGACCTTGACCCTAGGGTCTGGGATCCTCAGGGTTAGATTTCGGTTTCGGGGTTTCATCAAAATTATATCTTTTCCCTCTTCGGGGCCACTATTTCTTGAGTTAAGTGTCAAATTCTCAAATTAATATTTGAGGTGGACCAATTTTATGACAAGGCTCTTAAATAATTATTTTTATTTCTATATTAAGGGTGCCCCCCTTCTAGAGTTTTGTGTCAAGACTTTAATTTAATTTCCTCTCCATGTGCACCTCTCTAGAGTTTTGTGCCATGACCCTTAATTATTATTTTCTATGTGGCCTCTCTAGAAGTTTGTGCCCTAGATCACTATAAAAGGGAGCCTTCCTCTCTCATTTTCTCCATCCATTATCAATAGAAAGATCTCTCCATCAAGTTTTGGAATCAAGCATCCATCTTCAAGCATTCAATTCATCAAGGAGATCCATTAGTAGGCATTGAAGGATTCAAGCTCTATGGAGCCCTCTTGTTGAAGATTCATCCATTCAAGCCTCTTCCTAATCCAAGATCCATTCAAGATTGGTGTTGAAGATATAAATACAATTGATTTGATACATCCTACATTAAATTCTATATTCATTTGGAGCATCCATACTTGTGGATTCAAGGATTTGAATCCTCCACAAGGGTTTCAACATAAGCAAGGTGAATTGTTCCATTTAATTTATTTATTCCAGCAATTTCAATTCAATTTCAAAGTTAATTCCTAAATTGGGGTTTGACTAAGGAAAACCCCTCCCCCAACCAACAAAACCATTTTTCTTGCAGGTACATGTGCATGACAATGAATTAAAGTGTAGATATTGATACCCTTTTCGTCAAACTTTTCATCGAAGATTTTTAGGTCAAGGTCAACTTTTTAGGTCAAGGTTGACCTTGGGTCAAGGGTGAATTTGTCTACCTAGGTCAAGGTCAAACTTTCATCATATTGGAAAAAGATTTCTGGGTTTTGTAGATCTCACAGTTTCACTGTCGTAGTAGAGGAATAATCAGTTTCTGAGACTGTTTGACAGGGTTTTCAAAAAGATTCTTTTTTGGAGTTAAGTACGTTTATTTCTTCATTTCAATATTAATTCATCTACATTTACTTTCCATATCAATACAATTCCATGTAAGTATAAAATATTGGATTTGGGGTCTCTTTTATGTGCAAATCATTGTTCTAGGACCCCATACCTATTTTATATCTTACAATTAGGTTAAGTAATCTCCTAAATGAAAGTTAACTTATGAAGTTTTAAACATATCTTGTTTTGATCCTCATCAAAGAGGCATATATAATTTTACTTTACTTATTGTATTGTTTACATTAGTATCCTTTTTTTGTTCCATTAATATAAAATTAATATTTTACATTTTACATTTACAATTGATTTATGGACATTAAGTCCCAAGATATTATAATCATAAAATCTAGCACTACTAACCTCTAGATAGACCCCATCGTAAATATACCATTAACATAATCTCTAACCAAACTTTTTAAATTAAAGCATACCAAAAACCCATTCATTTGTGATTAAGTACTTGCCAAATAACCATAATAGCTTATTAGTTACTTTATAAAAAAATTGACTAACCATTACCAATATATTTCCTCGTAAATACAACAATTTTAAATAAGTTTGACAATCTTGAATAATTGACTTATTTGCAAATGATTTTTTTTATATTAACAAATTTGAACTCATTTCTATAAACTTGGGATATATTTTACAATTTTATCTAATTTCAACTAATTTTACTTAATTTAGACCATAATTAACTTAATGGTATATAATATTCAACTAGTTTAATCTAATTTAGATCAAATTTAATTTTCATAAAATTCAAACCATATATACTAGAATGATGAAATATCAACTTATTTTCCTTAATTTAGATTTGTAATTGATAGTGGAGGTTAACAATTCTAATCAAAAGTACAACTAAATACACACACACACACACACACACTCTCTCTCTCTCTCTACACACACACACACATCTTTATACTATGAAAATTAAAAGGGAAAAAATTCTCAAAAGAGTTATAGTTCAATCAGTTGATCTTAATTAGTGAGGATGACAGTTTGTGATAAAAAGTCACTTGTAAAAGTTCAAACCTATGAAAGTGTGTTTTGGTCAAATTCAACACCTAGATAATTTTATACTCACAAAGAAACCATTGAAACTAGATTGTGATGAAAAGATCTACTTCTCATAATGATTAAAAACTTTAAAAACCATGTGATTGAATTTGCTATAATCTCTTCCACCACTATTGACATGTGGAGAAAGAATTAACCCAAGAAAATCATTAAAGTCTTACCTAGACACCATGATTATGAGTTCACATATCATTTGGCTTGTACTACTTTCAAATTGGTTGTAGATTAAAGTATTGTATGTGTAAGCTTTACGTCTTCAAAAATAATATAAAAAATTCATGAAAAAAGCCAATTGAATCCTTGAATAATCCAACACTTTTGTCCCAACTCACTATTAATATTATTTAGAACAATAGAGAGGGGGAGGTGAATCAGTTGTTCTTAGGTCCATAAGTACCAATTGAAATTATAAATACTTCAACAAACTCATATCTAATCACCAACTCAACTCAGTCTTCAAAGAACATATATAAGAAAACATATAACATGCAGTCCACTATCCTACAATAATTAACTTGCACAATATCAAAAAATCCACATCAAAACATTCACACAAGTTTTCAGTAGTTTTCAGTATAACTTTGACATATTTAGATTGTGTTATAAAGATACCTTTCTCCATCTGATAGATTTGTAAACCAACAAATAATTTGATCTCACCAAACATAGACATCTCAAATTCAGTTTGCATCTCACTTGAAAATTTCTGACATAGGGCATCTTGCCCACCAAATATAATATCATCTACAAAAATTTCTGCGAAAAAAATCCCTTTACCTTCTTCAGTTTTCATGTACAGATTGTTGTTGTCATTTGTCCTTGTAAATCCAATCTTTATCAAGTAATTGTGCAACCTCTCATACCATGCTCTGGGGGTTTGTTTCAATCCATACAGTGCCTTATTTAGTTTGCAAACCATGTTTTTCTTGTCTAGATCAACAAATCCTTCAGGTTGTTCAAAATATACTTCTTCTTCTTCTAATATACCATTTAAAAATGCAGACTTGACATCCATTTGGTATACCTTGAAATATCTGTAAGCACCATATGCAAGTAGAGTTCTTACTCCTTCTAATCTTGCTACAGGGGAAAATGTTTCCCCATAGTCTATTCCTTCTTCTTGAGCATAACCTTTGCATACTAGTCTTGCCTTATTCCTTGTGACTTGTCCATGTTCATTTAGTTTGTTCCTAAATACCCATTTTGTTCCAATAAAACTCTTATGTTTTGGTCTCGACACCAAAGTCTAGGTATCATTCTTTTTAATTTAATCTATTTCTTCATTCATAGCTTGAATCTAGTCTTCATTCTCTAAAGCATCTTCTACTATCTTAGGCTCAAACTCACATAACAAACATGTAGGGTCTTTCAACTTACTTATGGTCAAGACTCTAGATTCCTTATCTTCAATGATTTGTTCAAGCTCATGATGTCTTCTCACATACTGTGCCAGTGTAGGTTTAGATTTCTTTTCTTCTTGGTCTTTAGGTTCATCAAATTCCACTTCTGATTGCTCGACAGCATCCTCTTGATGCTCAATAGTGCTTTTATGAGACTTGACATCTGGTTCAGGTGTTTTACTTGCCTCTCCTTCTTCTATATATACAAAAGATATGTAATCTTCAGGTTCTCTCTTGCTTTCTTGATCATTTTTCTCTACATATTCATCAACTCTCACATTTGCACTTTCCACAATTTTGTTAGTGTTAGAATTCAAACACTTATAAGCTTTACTCTTAGTGGAATAGCCTAGGAATATGCCTTCATCACTCTTTGTATCAAACTTTCCATTTCTATTATCCTTTAGTCTATAGCATTTACTCCCAAAGATTCTAAAGTATTTCACATTAGGTGCATATCCATGCCATAATTCATAAGGTGTAACATTTGTACCTTTTTTTTATTTGTACTCAGTTTAAGGTATAAACAGTTGTACTTATAGCTTCTCTCCAGTATTTTTGTGCAACATTCTTCTCAATCATTAGTGTCCTTGTGCAATCCAAAATAGATCTATTTCTCCTCTCAGCTATACCATTCAGTGGAGGGGTTCTAGGAACAAACATTTGTCTCTCGATTCCTCTATCATTGTAGAATATATTGAACTCATTTGATATAAACTCTCCACCTTGGTCAGATCTCAGACATTTCAGGCTCCTACCTATTTCTTTTTTGACTTTTTCCAAATACCACTTACACAACTGAAATGCATCATATTTTTCCTTAAAAAACATTACAGTCATTATCTTAGTGTAATCATCAATAAACAAAATAAAATACTTAGCACCACAATAACTTTGTATACCCATAGGTCCACAAATGTCAGTATGAACCAAATCCAAAATATTCTCAGAAGTAAATGTATTTCTCTTGAAACTAGACTTTGTCATTTTTCCCAGCTGACATTGTTTACACATCACATTATCAGGTTTCTTCAATCTCGGCAAACCTCTAACTTTCTTCTTTTTACTAATACTTACCAGATTGTCAAAGTTAACATGACATAGCCTCTTATGCCATAACCATACATCATCAAATTGTGCAAACAAGCACGTTTCTTCAGATAGATCTAGATAGAACAAGTTACCTCTAGTCTATTCCCCACTTCCAATTAGTTCACCAATAGCATCAAATATTTTAGCCTTTCTATGTGAAATTCCACTTGGTAACCAATGCTGTTAAGCTATGCAACATTCAACAAATTATAGTTAAGAACTTCAACCCAATAGGCATTTTCACAAGTGATCTTATCAGTTAGCTTAATCAACCCTTTACCTTTCATAGGACATGGTGCATCATTACCAAACTTAACACTTCTACCTTTGTAATGATCTAGGGTTTCAAACTTACTTTTGTCACCAGTCATGTGATGTGAGAAACAACCATCAATGATCCATTTATCTCCTTTACTCACATAAGAAATAAGTGCAGTTTTCTCATCCTCATCAGAATCATCTTTCATAGAAACATAAAGTACTTCAATATCAAAATCATCATTATCACTATCAATTTCCTCTTCTGCAATATAATAGGATTTCTTACCTTTATTCTTGTAATCTTTGTACCTTCAGTGATCTCTTCTATCTCTCTTATCCTTGTACTTTCTTTCTCTTTCCTCATCCTTGTCATTCCTGTCAAGACACCTTGCATCAATATGGCCAACTTTGTTACATGAAAAACAAATTATAGGAAGTTTACCTTTATATTTTCCTTTTCCTCTCTTCAATCTTCTAGCCATGAATGATTCAAGATCATCTAGTTCCTCATCAGAAGTGTCACTGTCACTTCCACTATCAATTTCACTTGTCACACATTTATCTTTGTCTCTCTTAGATTTATGCAAAACCATTTGTGACTTGAATGCAGATTCAACATTAGGAACAGTGTAGTTATCATAGTTAGAAAGTTCAAAAGTAGTGAGCTTACCAACAAGGCTTTCCAGAGTTAGAGCATTACCAGGGTTACATCTTGATTCTTAAATTGCTTAAATTCTGATTGCATATATAAGAAGCAAAGTTCTTAATACCTTTTCAATGACAGTCTCATCATCAATGATTCCATTGGATCCTCTAATAGAATTCACTATCTCTTTGATTCTTCCACAATAATGAGCAATATTCTCACCTTCTTGCATTTTCATTTCATCAAAATTACCTCTCAAGATTTTAGATTTTTCCCTTAGTACATTTGTATCACCACCATAGATGGTTGCAAGAGTATCCCACATTTTCTTTGCATTAGTGCAGTCTTTGATGTCTTCAAATTCTAGATAACTTAAGGTAGATGCAATCTCCAACATTGCTTGATTGTGTTCCTATTTTTCTCTCATCTCCTTGGTAGTCAAAGGTGCAGTAGGTGTAACATAGACATGTTCAACATAGTAATTCGATGAATCACCAATACCAGCTAGATGCAGTTTCATTAGACTTTTCCATGCAGGGAAGTTCTCCTTGTTCAACTTCGGTACCTCCTTCTTATACATCTTGATCATATTACTTCAAGTACCTTTAAAATTTTTCTCTATAAGCACCAAGAGCTCTGATACCAATTGTTAATATTATTTAGAACAATAGAGAGGGGGGGTGAATCAGTTGTTCTTAAGTTTAGAAGTACCAATTGAACTTATAGACACTTCAAAAAACTCAGATCTAATCACCAAATCAACTCGGCCTTCAAAGAACATATATCAGAAAACATATAACATGCAGTCCACTATCCTACAGTAATTAGCAGAATGTCAAAACATCTACATCAAAACATTCACACAAGTATAACACCAGAATTTATAGTGGAAACCCAACTTGGGAAAAACCACTTTGTAACATGTTACTGATATTTTCACTCTTCTGAAGTGATCTTTGTGAAAAGCCAACCTTGTTAAAGGTTTAAAAACACACTATTAGGTGTGACCCTATTAAAGGATTTCATTCACCTTGTTAGGAGTGGCCTGGTTAAAGGACTTAAGTACATTCCATTAGAATGCCACCTTGATTAAAGGATTTAAATAATGACTATTAGGTCAACCTTGATTAAAGGATTTAGATTGTTACAATGATTAGAAAGTAGAAGTAGTTTATGATCTATAAAATATACAACTCACTTTGCGGTTATTAGATCCAATTTGCATATATATGCTATTTTACTGACTGAGTTCCATTTCCATCTCCATCACTGATCTACTTGGAATTTGCTTCAAGCAATCACAACTTTGATCTTCACCTTCAACCTTCTGCTTAGACTTATCAGTCAATAACATCAACATCACCAACATACTCTGTAACCTCACAATTAGGTTTTCTTTATACCTCTCCAAATAGGTAGATCTATCTTTTGCCACTTTATCTCCATCATTGATCTTAGGTTAGGTGAGATCTATCAGATCTTTCCATAATTTAAGCTCTTCATCCAACCTTCTAGAAACATCTTCAATCTCCTTATTGAATCCATAGTAAAATGATTTACCATGCATTAAAGTCTCCATGCAATCAATTAATAAAGTCAAAAAAATTTACATAGCCCAAGAATTCGATTGTGTCGGCTGGAAATCTAAATTCTCCCTCCAAATGTAAATTGCTAACGCTCGGTCAATACTATGTTCATCTCCTCGGTCATCATTACATAATTCAGTCATCTCTTCAAATTGTCTTCCTCGGCTAACACTAATTTTCTCAGTAATTTCCTAACACTCGACATATACTAATGTTCGGTCAACACTAGATTTACTCGGTATATAATTTCACTCGGTTGACACTAACATCACTCAGCTGAAACTAAATGTCTTCACTTTTTCTCGGTTAAGCCTACTTCTTCACTCTTTCTTCTTACTTAGATAAATAATACATTATCTTATCATAGTGCCAAATAATCAAGTACTCATTGAAGTATCAAATAACTCAACCTTTCCCTAGGTGCTATTGTTATCTCCCTTGCCCTAATCCTTTGCATCAACTAATAGATATAGTACTTTCTTAGATAGCATTTGTGTTGAGCGTCATTTTTACATGAAGACAATGGCTAGGAATTTGCATGAGCAACTTCCCCTCTTGGAAGATTGATGGAATCAATCTCAAGGTTCCTTCTGGCTGGGTCTCAACTGCTTGGATAGCTCAACGGAAGACAAATGTGAATTTGTTAACAAGGAGGCCTTTGCTGGTTCTTCTCTTAAGGGAAACTGCAAAATAGACTTTAGGATTCCACAATATCTCTTTTTTGGATCCAATTTTCAGATTTAAGAAACGAAAGCAATGCTAATTTAAATTATCCTACTGAAAATGACTTGCAAAGAGGGTTAGAAAGTGTAAGGTAACAAGAAACTTGAAAGGAAATGCTGAAAGAAACCTAATGGACATATGCTAGTAATCACACCACCATGCGAATTAAATGACCAAGAAGATGAAGAAACCCACATAACAGAGATCAAATCATGTCACAATCTTCAGCTGAATGGATGCAATCATCGACAGAATTTAAACAAATGCAGATGTATGATAAGTCAAAACTCATCAGATCATGAAGCCACTCTAGATGTGCGCACACGTGAGACAAGTTAATCTTTAAGCACCAAAGAAAGATCTTCTCATAGATTTGTCACAATAGAGTAATATGATACCAGCAAACACCAAATTAAAAGATCGCAGACTTGAAATCATCAAACAATCAATTGGCTCTTTGAAATAAAGAATGAGCAAATCACACATTCACAAATTTCATATAGATAGAAGACAAGTCACACCATGAATGAAGCACCAATTGTATGTATTGTATTAATGATCAAATCGACCCTCATTACATTGTTTTATTACAATTTATAGAGCCATGCTCTTATTTTCGTAGCTAGGGCTTTGCTGCGACTAAAACTTGAAAAGAAATCTAAACTAGAGATTGCATTAAAGAAACTACTACTAAAGCTGAGCTAAACTACCCTAGCACAGAATTAAACTTCATGCATTACAAAGATTTGAATAAATCAAGCATCAGACATCTCAAAAATGGGCTGGAATTGGTGCATACACTCAATGATCTTTATGTTTGTACCCTTGATCATTGGCCCCAGCTGCTCCACGTGGTCCTGACTAAAATAGATCCCACAATCATGCATAAACGATCCAAAGAAAGAAGCCCAGATGACTGAAAAGTGATCTCTGAGATAACTGGAGTCAACTCCCGGATGTGCCAAAAAATGCCCAAAACCTAACACTTGGTCCAAAAAATTGAAAACCCAAAATTGACTAAGTGCTAAGTCCTTTATCTCTACTATTTTAGACTTGTTGAACTTGCAGGTGGCCGAAAACTCCTTATGGCCGAAATGGCCGAAAATCCTGCACTGTGAAAATAACTAAGTGTCAAAATTGAACTTTCTATACACGAAAGTTGGCAGATCTTGGACCAAAGGTCTACTTAGCTAGAAAGCACTCCTGGATGTGCTTTTTTGAACCTATCCACTACCTCCAACACCTCATCAAAGTCCGGCATCTTAATCCCTTGGAGTATCTCCTTCTGTCTGTCTCTGAAATCCATCAATTCTTTTGCAAAATCCTTTATTTCTTCTTCTTGACTTAGCATTTTCTGGATCTCTTCCTTCTAATAGAACATCTGTTGGAGGTCTTCCTTAGACTTTACCCCTTGAAATATGTCTAGATACTGATTGACGATTTCATTGACTCAATACATGGTCTTATCCTCATCCTCATCAAACAAATCCAAGTCCAATCTCTCAAAGAACCCCTGTAGCTCCTTTGCATAGAGAGTGCTATTGTCTCTCCTCTTGTTCAGTCTCTTGAGAACCTTCTCTAATATGGCTAACGCCGCAGTTATCTCTTGGATCCATTATTCCAAACTATCTAATTCTTCTCCTTCATAAATCTTTATTAGCACTTGGAAGCGCTGCTTTCTTATCATTGTTAACTCATCCAACACCTTTTGCCAGCTGAGGATGGTCTCTTCTACCCTGTTTTCTTCACTCATGATCTCCACTAAAGAGGTTATTCCTGTCAAAATATTCTGAAAGGGCCTTAAAATCCTCTTGAGAGATAAGCTAGTGAACTGCTTGAAATCTAGCTTCCATTCAGCACAAGCTTGCACAAAAGAATGTGGAACATCTGCATCTACACCCCCCCTTTTCTCCAAAATTGCCTATAATGAGGCTTCGGGGTCATTAGGGTCAATTGGATCCACTGTCTTTAAAATGAATTTCTTCATAGCCTCATTTTGCTCTTCCAAGGCTTTTATCCTTTCTTCGTCTTTACTCATGAAGCCCAAAACATGCTTCAAACCTAAGGTGGCCAAGGTTTTTCTACCTTCCCTAGTTGGTTCCCCCAAGTCTACCTCCTCTAACACATAATCCTCCGGAGTGATCTCCTTCACACTAACATCCATCATAGGAACAACCACCTGTGCTTTCCACCTTCCTGTCTGGTCTTGTGTTACATAGGACATTCTCCTTGCTTGGGGAACCGGTGCCGTTCGGTGGAAAGCATGCCCTAGCATGGTCATGTCAACCTCATCATCAGTGTATACCCTAACCCTCAGCTGCACCTCTTTGGTAAACCATGTGGCTTTGAGAATGCATTCAATGGCTCATAGGGAGCAGCCAATGCAGTAGAGGTTGCCAAGTGTTCTATCCTTATCTCTTCTTGAGCTTCTTCTTCTTCTCCTGTTTCCTACTCATTCCCAGTATCTTGTTAAGGTTCTCCCTCATCCGCAATCTACTGCTCATCTACCATCTGCTCTTCAGTACCTGTTTGTGGCTTATCTTCTTCAATATGTGGTTCTTCTTCCACCTGTGACTCTCCCTTGTCATCTGGTTCCTCGGATCCAATATGAATTTCCTCTATTTTCTCCCCACCAGTGACTTCAACTTCTTTCTCTGGCTCTTGTGAACTCTGGGGTACTGACTCAATGTGAACTTGGGGAGGAATATTGAGTGGGGGAGGTGTTGGAGACATGAGGGGAGTGGTTGAATGGGCTAGTGGAGTTGGAGTTGGGAAAGGAACATGGGATGAAGAAGGTTGTTGAGACAATAGAGCATTCTGCACGGGAGTGGAAAGTGGAGTAGTGGGAAGCTCTTGAAGTGGAATGGAAGGAAGTGTGGAAGGATGAGGTGGAGGTAGAGGTGGAACAGATGTATCCAATGGTACCTATGAACTTACTCCTTCTGAGGTGATCTCAACAGATGCATCCTTTTCAGGTTCAGTAGCTCCTCCTTGATCTTCGGTCATCTCAACATCATTTTTTCCCTAAGGTCCCTGTTGTAAATCCTCTCCTATGCCACTGAAAAGACTAGTGAATTGCACAGGAGCTTGTTGTTCAGACTCCTTGAACCCATGCAACCCTGCAAAATATGAAATGTTGAATTCATCATCACCGAGGGTATCCAAATTTATTGGCTATACTTGAGTAGCCCCTTCATTATCCTTAGGATCATCCTCCATTATCCTTCTTTTCTTCAAGAATCCTGCTGATCGGGTCCTCCTACTAAGGGGAACATCATCTAATACATCCTCATCTTCTTTTGCTAGAGTATCCATCTTTGTGGGGGTTGAGCTTGCCTTTCTTTTGTAAACATGGCCCTTGATTACCCCGGTTGGTTTAGGTCCTATTATTTTGAACTTTGTCTTCTTTTCCGAGTTTGGATAATCCTGGTCACTAGAGGGAGGTGCCTCTGGTGATGCCATGCTTTCGGTCATCTTGGTTTTCACCTTCTTTGAGTGCGTAGCTGGACCATATGTGGTGGGATGCTTGTGTCGATACACAGTTTCTAGCTTTACCGGAGTAGCCTCTTTGAATTGGGGCTTCAACACCTTTTCTCCTTTTCTCTTTTCTCGAGATGGCTTTTCGAGAAGTTTCTTCATGGGGAGCGGTTGCATTGGAAATGGACGAGCAATCTATGACTTTGTCACTTTAATAACATGTCAAGCTCTGAAATCCATGCTATCATTCTCATCTTGATCTACCTCCACATTTAGGATGGCCCTGGCATATACCTTATTCATGTTATATATGGAATCCAAAATCTTATCTGAGTCGGCATCTATCACCTTCTGCAGAATTCTTAGGGAAAGGGCACCTTGTGCTAGCTCTAGACTCATCCAAAAATAGTCATGGACTCTCACCTCATAATCATCTACACAATTAGCCCAATGATCTTCGATATGCGGCTCATGAATGTAGTGTCTTCCCATTATGTGGCTATAGGTACCAATGGGGTCAAAATGCAGCCTCACTAGACTGTAGGTTGCCAGTGAGAATTCATCCCATTCTCTAATCAATGATTTGTAGACTTTCATGTCAGGTACACAATGAGAACCGATTGAAATAGGAAAGTCCCAACAATGTTTCTTCTTGTGCTTAATATGCTCATGAGCATTAGACAACTGCCTTGCTATCTCTAGTAGAAATACCCTATCAGAAGGGTACCTTGGTAGCTTCTTGGGTTCTAAGGTGCTTCTTGCGACCTGAATGTATGTGAATGTTCAGAACTATATATAAAATGCCCCAATGGCCTTTACCTTAGTCACTGCTTCTGTTGATAACCTTTTAGCATAGTCACCCTCAATGGAGCAGATGATTGCGAAAACAAAGACATCATTAACTATCCTGAACTCTGGACTATTGTGTGTGAAGAAGTCCTTCCACACCAATTGAGGATACAAAGTGAAAGGCCATGTGTTTTGTTCCCTGATGTTTCCAACTTTGGTCAAACTCGGGTATATTGCCCTGGCGGCTAGTAAGTACACAACATAGGATGTCATGTAGAAGTGGGGATCTGTCTTCACCCGGATCAGTTGTTCATCTAGCTGGTCACTTAGGATGGAGGCCCAATCGAACCTTGCTTGTCTTTCTTTTATCTTCTGGATAAGGAAGATCATCCAAGGCTCCAGTTTATGGGACTTAGGTAGGCCATACACCCTGCTTATCATCGTTATGGCAGCCTGGATATCCTCTTTCATGTACCCTCTCCTCATATCAATTCTATCCAGCCTATTCTTGGGCAATGGCTACATTAGGTACTCATTATTGACAATGTTGTGAGCCCTTTGCATGTCCTTGTTGTAAAATTCCATCCCTTGTTTATATTAAAATTAAATAACTTGTCTACTCCCTTCAGTAGATGGAAAACATCTTCGATATTATCGGGCCTCAGGTCCAGGACCACCTCCCCAATGCTTTTTTTGACCATGCACTCATCTGGCACATAGTTACTAGCCAGTGTGTTAATTAGCTCCACCGACTAGATAGAGACTGGATGCGCCACTGCATTCACCAAGGAACAGTGGACCAATGAAGTGTAATCCTCTGAATGGCCCACTGGCTAAGCACACTTGTTGAGGTACTCATTCCAACTCACATTCCCGATATCTATATCGGTTATCCCTATGTGCAAGTCAGTTAGTTTGGACAGTGGATGGTATCCTTTGAACTGATACTTCTTTGTCGATGATGCTAGTATCTTCTTGGCCATATCTGCAAAAGAGTACAAGACCTGAATCAGTAACATAGTGAGAGAAAAAATTGGGAAAACATAATTAATTACTAAAATCATGGTCACAAAGTCACGTAAGTGATTTCGGCCTTTTCAACCTTTCAGATTCATCAGACCTCCAAAAAGCTGAAAGGTTCGACACGATCGAAAGGTCCAAAATGGCTGAAAAAGGGCGCAAAGGCTGAAAGGGCGTGAAAGCCGAAGAGAAATTTGACAGTTGAGGATAACGACTTTTGGAGTGCAAAAATGCCAAAAAGGATGACAAGTCTGATAACATCGAAAATGAAGGATAGGCACTCATTTTGGCATTTCAGATGTAAAAAATGTTTCGGTGTGTGCAAACACTGAAACACCGACAAAGAGATGGCACTTGGATTTTTTTTGGTCATCTGGTGCGCACTTTGAAAGTTTTAGACCCCGAAGGTCTGAAACTAGGGTTTATAGTCGGACTCAAAAAATGAGTCTGATGGTGAGTTTGACCACAAACTTGCCTAGGGATGCAAGACGACTACCTTGACAATCCCCAGGGCTGAAAAGGCTGACTCAAATCAACCTAGACCTAAGAACCAAGCTGAAAAGGCCGAAAATGCAAAACCTTAGACCTAGGATGAAACAAGAAAACTGAAAACAAAAGAACGCTAAAGTAAAACCCAAAAGAGGGGAGAAGACCACCTACCTAAGAGACGAAGAACCTGACGATGACTAGCAAGAAGGCAGGAGCCAAACGATGAAAAGGCAACGAGTGGTGAAAAAAGCAAGTAGACAATAGAGGAGCGAAAGCGCAAAGTGAGGGTTTGAAAAACCCTCACGCCTTTTATAGGCTTCGCGGGGTTGCTGATGTAAGCACCCCATGAATTAGCCTTTTAGCCTTTCGGGGGTCTTGGACATCTGAGAGGCCGACAAACTCGAAAGGCCGACTCCCGCAAGAGTCAGACTTTTGGGGGTGAGGACCATCGAAAAGCTCGAAAAAGGATAGTAAAAAAACCAACTATCGCTCCACTGGGCCTTTCGCACCTTTCAGCCCTCCGAAAGTGCGAAAGGCCGACAAGTCCGAAAAGGTTGAAAACTAAAAAAGTGTTAGTCCTCATTTAGACACCTAATTTGAAAATTTTAAAATCAAACACTCTATCCCTGATTTTCATGATTGAGTATTGATAAGTTCAAGAACATGTACAAAGGTTCACATGTTCACAGGTTCATCAAGTTCAAATGCAGCTAAAGGTTTAGTACAGAGTTTCATGGTTCAAAGTTTGAAGTGGCTCAGCTAGCTCTTGATCAAGCTTTGGATCTAATGCTTTTGGTGCAAGACCCGTTCCGGAGACTCAGTTGTAATGATTCAAAAGAATAGATTCAAAACAAGTTTGAGTTGGGCTCGGTTTGACTTCCAAGATCAAGGTTCGATGATTCTAGTTACCTATCTGAAAATCCAAAACCTGAGAGTGCAGTCATATAAATGATTCAAAGGTATACACAGGATGAGACATGTTCCTCTCCAACCAATTCTAGTTATAGAGAATTTAGATTATTCTTGACCCGAGTAGGGGGTTTTCTTCAATAGATTAATATAGGAGTGCAAGGTTCATTGGTGCTCATGGAAAATGGTTAAAAATGATACAACTAATCTAAGGTCGGTGACTGATAAATACATGCAAAGGTGAAGGCCGCAGTCAAACTATTCGACTATATGCTCGACATTGTCAAAGTTCAGTTGAAAAATGTCAAGTGACTATTGATTCTCTGAAGTTTGGTTGAAGCCGCAAATATACTACCATATATAAAAATTGAGACTCCATGTTTAGTAGACCCCACTTCGCCATTGTTCAATTCATTTATTTGTTAGGGGAACAGAGCTTGTGTGATGCTCAGAGTAAATGGGAAGAAGGTTAAGTATGAGAATACTTTGAAACGTTTCAATGTGTATGCAAGGGAAGATGGTAATCTGGACCTTTCACTAGATGGACTGAGAACCAAAGTCTGTGATTTTTTTCAGTTGAATCCAAACATGCAATATGTTATAACAATGGCAGATGACAATGATCTTCTTGATGCCTTGGGTCAAGAGCTAAATCCACTACGTATACAGGTATTACCAACAAGTCAAATTAACAGGAATATGGAAAGGCGTTCTCAGAGTAATTCTTCCACACCAAGAAGTGTGTCAATTCCCAATGAGCATCCATTTGCCTTAAATCCCAGGAGCATTTGTTTAGAGGAGACCTTAAAATTATTACCAGGATCTGTTCAAAAAGCATTAGTCAAGCTTGTTGAGGATTGTCCAGCATTAACTTCAACTTCAGGGGTGCCAAATTTCTTACAAGGTTTCATCAATCTAGTTGCTACTTATCTTGAGCCTTCAATGAAAAGCCAACAAGATGTTTCTGCAGTCAATGGCACTAGAACTACCAACAATACACCATTCTTTAGGATTGGCACTAGTGAAAAAGGCACTGGTAATGTTCAGTCTGGTTCTAATGATCATGCTGGTCCTTCAACCCCTCCAGTTGGAGACATTCATGACATAAAGAGGAACCTTACTGAGAATACTCACAAGGTATTTCATAAAGGCATACAGTGTGATAGTTGTGGGATGCACCCTATAATTGGTCTGCGATACAAATCTATGGTGAAAGATGACTATGATCTGCACCATGCCTGCTTCTGTGAATGTGGCAATGAAGAAGAGTACACAAGAATCGATCGTGCCTTATACAAGCCTCCTCGTTATTCAAGAGAATGTTATATTCATGGAAGAAGTCCCTTTCATAAGCTACCTTTCTCACCGCCTTTTAGCCGCGCCATGCCTTATCCTTGTCCAACGGTACCTTCTATTGGAAAATTTGCGCACTTTACCAAGATTTGGCACCTCCGTAACAATGGTATAGTGGCTTGGCTAAACCGTACACAACTAGTCCGAGTTGGAGGAGATGACTTAGGAGCTAGAAATTTAGTCAACTTGGAGATTTAGGAGCGAGGCTATCCCATTGATGAAGAACTTGATGCTGCAATTGATTCTGTTGCCCCTATGCAACCTGGACGCTATGTATCATACTGGCGCTTGATGGCACCTTCAGGTCAAAAGTTTGGGCAGCGGGTGTGGGTTCTAACTCAGGTAGAAACACAGAAAGTGGACATTTTACCCCATCTGATGGAGTCTCTCATGACTTTAAAAGATGTAGACCAAAATAATCCATCTCAAGAGAAAACTAAAAAGAATGAAGTTGGGGATGGTGGTGATTTTCAAGATAATTATGGAAAGCCATTTACGGGAGACATGTCGTTTGAGAGAAGCTTTCAAGATTCAGTTATGAAATGGAATAATGATTTCTTGAAGCTATTTATTATAGAGATCTTGGAGGAGAAAAGGTTCCAGATGCCACTTGACCCGAGAGACTTTGTGCCAAGGGAGGTATAGATTCGATTTTTTTATTGTAATGCAGGGTGAATAGGGATAATTTAGGAAGTTTTAGTTTCTTTTTCAGGAAGTTACATTCAAAATCTTTGTTTTTTTGAGGCTTTGATTGAGTGTTTGAAGAGAGGAGAAGAATGCTAATTAAATCTTTGTATTTAAATATTCTTTCTCTTCTAATTAAAATAGAACTTTGAGTCTTTTTAATTATCTTTAAATACTGCTCTGTTCGTAATCACAGTTACTATAAAACCTTTGAGTATTATGTAACTGTGTTTTTGAAAATTGTAGCTTTCGATCTTGTTGTTATTTCTTCTCACTTCTTTTCTCTCCGTTCTGTAAATCCATTTTCAGCATCTGTGGCATAACTATGAGCAGATGTTTAATTTCCTTTCTTGCTTTCAGGTTAAAAGCATTATTGGTTATAGCTTAGTTGATTCATTGTAAATCTTACATGGGGAGTTGTACTCGAACAATTCAAAGGGTGCTTACGCTTTTCAATAGCGAAGTGACCCAACTGTTGGTGTTGGTTGAGTCTTTTTGTTTGGGCTTTAAGAGTCATTTTGTAAGCATTTCCTTGGAAGACAAATCTGTTCACCAACAAAAAGCTAAGGACACAAACCCCTAAAGACAAAAAAAATGAGACAAGCAAAAAGCAGAAGGGGGGCCCCTGAGGCCATAAGGGCCATAAGGGGAGCGTGGTTGTGGGACCACAACAATATGTCTTACTAGTTAAGGTTTGACATCAATGCCAATACAACAATTGTTTCAATTGTAGTTTCCAACACTCCCATGGAAATAAATGATCAAGACTGCAAGACCTCAAATATGTTATCTCTTATGTGGTTTTTGATGTGTATTTCAAACAACCAAACAAATATCGTATCTATTTCTATAAATTCTAAGTCAGAATGGCCTACGTATTAGTAGATTTAGAGAAACTAATTCCTTCAATTGGGTTTTTTAAGGCTTTCTTCTGTTCGAGTAAAAAGAATTGTAGAACAGGCAAGGGAAGGAATATGAATCAAATTAATTCATGCACAAGCTTTGTTTCAAGAACAACACATAAGACAAAAATCTAGGTCATTTCGATAATGCTTCACATCATGTACAATGTTGGATGACAAAAAGTTTAGAAGACATTATTGTTTCTTGAAGCAAGTTTGCAAGAAGAATTTAACTTACTAAACATGGAATAAAGCTACAATGATGAACCTACTAGGGAGTTAACAAAAAGATTACAATGATCAAGTTTTAATTGCATGATTGTGCATTCTCTTGAAGACTTGACAAAAGGGTGGAATGATGGAACCATCTCTATCAAATCCATTCCTTAAACACTCTTGATGAAACTCACAACATTGAGAGAAAACTATACAAGTGGTACCACAAATAAGATATATCCCATCACAACTAAGTGATTAACTACCAATGTTTGAACCCTTAACACAAGACTCACTTCCCAAAGCCATGGTGGGACATCTCCCAACCAAAGATATTGAAACACTAAAACAAATCTGTTAGGAATGGGAACACTGAGAGGGGGGGGGGTTGAATCAGTGTTCACTATATTGAATCTTTTTCTTTACTCTAGAAAACTTAACATGAATAATTAAGTACTAAAATGAACATCAACATAAACAAGATACATAAACATAACACATAACACCAATATGGTAATGGAGACACCCAAATAGGTAAAAACCCCGGTGGGAATTGACACCCACTAAGAACTGTACTAGTGTCTTATGATCCTTGTTAGAAGATTTGCAACCATGTTAGGAGTTGTTCTTTACAATGCTTTTAGTACAGTGACCTTGTCAAGGGTTGGACCTTGTTAGAAGTCTTTTACAATAACCCTATTAGGGGTGGGGACACACTGTCCTAGAGTTCACTACTCAAGTGGTGAAGGCTACAACCTTCTGATCTCAGAGACACACTATATTTGCTAGATGAACTGGTGCTATGACACTGCTTGTTTGATCAGTTCCTTTGATGCACTGAAGCTTTGACCTCTTGCAAAGCTCTACTACATTCTTAATGCTCTTCTCACACTACTTCTCTGCTTATCTTGTCTCTTCTTTTAACTTCATACTTATTACAAAGGGAACATCTCATATTTATATGCACTCACCAAAATAATTAACTAGGTCGGCCTATAATCGATTACATACAACGCTTCCAAGTGAACTAGATCAAGCATGTTTACAAAAAAACATAATTACATGTCTAAAACTTAATTACAATAGGTGCATAGCCTTTACAAAGCAATATTATAACCGCTAAATAAAATACTACCAGTCGGTTGCATACTCTATTCTGTTATGGCATTCACTATGTGTGTAACTTCAACTGTCTGTATCTTTGTCATACTATATCTTCTAATCATGCACTCTTAGAATTAGCATGAATATAATCTTACCATCTTATCTTCTAGGGCGCATACCATAATTCTGTCGTACGTACGTGCCCTGATGCTCTGATCTACTGGAGCTCTGTTAACTATCCAGTCTTCTATACTTAACCAAAATTTGATCTTTTGATAATGTGCGCTGACTCTAAACCACTATATGACTTTGTTGCCATAATGACAACACTATATTTAGTCATATACAACAGTATAGTCAACTTGCCAACAAAATCTTTACAAGAGTTTGTTCTATTAAGAGGTGCCAACCCTACATTAATTGGAAAGACAATGAGTATTTTTGTGAAAAGATGCACTTCTAAATACAAATGATGACATAAATTTTAAAAAATGACATTGTGGAACAAAATGATGAGATGAAAAGACTCGCAAGGCCAAGAGAAACAATTTTCATTTACAAAGTTTCCTTGAAAACTACATGAAAGTACCTAATGCTGACAAAACAAAGGAATGCAATGTGCTATAAGACTACAAAACATAGAAATGACACTAACATGCCAAATAAGCATTAGTACACATAGAAGGGACACTAGCATGTCACTTCTCAAGTTTCCTAAATTTGTGCTAGAGTTTAACTTTTGCATCAGAGTCCCAAATGAAAGAGCCTACACTCTAGGTCATATTTTGTTTGTGTGTTAATCCGCTTTAGTACAAATCGAAAACTAAAAAAAAATTATTTCTAGACCTTGTACTTAAGAATAATTTCAACAACTCACAAAAAAGGCTACAACACATACAAACTCCAAAATAACCACAAACAATAGAGACCATAATAAACATTCACATTTGATCTCTTAAAAACATCCAAACTAATAAGAGACTTCCCCAAAATTAAGAGGTAGAGAAGAAACTCCAAGATGGACATGAGGGAAAAAAAAGAAACATTCTCCACACTCCTCACTTTCCCTCCTACCCTATGGATAACCAAAATGATGCGATATTAACATACATCTCATTGCACATCAATTCTTGTACACGAGTATTTATCCAAACACAACAACACATAAGACATAACTAAGCCATTATGATGACGCTTTACATCATGCACAATGTTAGACAAAACCAATACTTACAAGACATTGTCATTGCTCCAATAAAGGTGGCACGAGAATAAAATTAAACAATCAAGGAATGAAGCTCTACCACGATGAACTTATGAGAGAGCAGAACTATGAAAATTGGGTCCTAACTCCTTGATTGTATTCTCTTTCAAAATCAATGCAAGGGTAGAATGATAGAGCCATCTATGTCAAATCCATTCCTAAAATATGTGTTCAATGACACTCACAACACTAATAGAAACTTACACAAGTAAGGAGATAACTAGGAGATATCACATCTCAATTAGACAATTGACCATTGCTTCCCTTGATGCAAGATTCACTTCCTAGATATTTCTAAACACAAGGGAAAAATATGTACAAGAGGTTGCTTCACTAGGAATTACCAACCCTCCATTGATTGGAATGAGGAATTTCAAATTTTTGTTCAAATACACACTTCTCATTACAAAAGATGGGATAATTTTCAAATATGACATTTGTCAAAAAAATGGTAGGAAAATGATGGGATAGAAAGCCTAAAAAAGCGAAGGGAGATAGTTTTAGATGAATATACAAATAATATAATTTTTTTCTTTTTTACATGTTTGAAAGTACATAATGTATGATGAAACTGAGTAATACAACATGCCATAAGATGACAATGCATAGAATGGATGCACTAACATTCCAAATCAATAGTAGCACATAGAAGGAACACTTGCTTATCATTACTAAATGTCTTAAATTTCTACTAGAGTCTAACTTTAGCATTGAGTCAAAAATTTAGACTTTCTAGTCTTGTTTTTGCACTATAATCATTTTGTTGTGTACTTGTAGTGTTGACCATACACTAGATAGATTAATGTTTCTAGATCTCATATTCATGAAAATGGATGATTGGATCCACCGAATTGTTTATTTTGTCCCTCATTCCATGAAAATTATCAAGATTGAAGAGCTCAAATAATTATACAATATATATGCTCTTACATGGCTTTGATGTGTATTGCAAACAAAACAAATCAAATATTGTAAATCTATTTCCAAAATTTTTTTGAGTCAAATTGGCCTTGGCATTAGTTGATTTAGAGAAATTAATTCATCAAATTAGGATTTTATTATGTAGCTCATCTTGTTTACGCACACACAGATATATATATATATATATATATATATATATATATATATATATATATATATATATATATATATATATATATATATAGTTGGAAACTACAATTGAAACAATTGTTGTATTGTCATTGATGTCAAACCTTAACTGGTAAGACTGTTGCTACTTAGGAAAGTACTATATCTATTTGAGTGTTGCTAAGGGGCTAGGTAAGGTTGGTAACAATAGCACCTAAGGAAAGGTTGAGTTATCTTGATACTACAAAGTGTACTTGACTATGTTGCACAATGATGAGATAATGTATTGTTTATCTTACTAAGATTGAAGACTAAACTGGTAGGCTTGTCTGAGAAAAGAATGGAAAAATCATGTTTAAGCCGAGTAATGTTAGTGTCGACTGAGTTAGTGTATGCCGAACAAAATTATAGTGTCGATCGAACAACAGTTAATTATCGAGGAAGACAGTGTAAGCCGAGTAAACATTTTTAGTAATGACCAGCTTTCTACATGAAGACCAAGTAGTTGATCACAGTATTGACCGAGCATCAGCAATTTTATATTTGAAGAGAATTTAATTTTGCAGCCGACATTGTTGAATTCTTGGATTATGTAAAATGTGTTGACTTTATTTATTGATTGTTTGAAAGCATTAAATGCATTGTAAAATGTTTTATTGTAAATCTTTAAGAGATTTGAGATGATTTTAGAAAAGGAGTCGAAGAACATGAAGTGAGTAGATTCAATGAATCTGACCTAACCCTAAGATCTATGAATGAGATTGAGCGGCATAAGATGAGTTAACCTAATTGAGGAAAGTATATAAAAGTGCTGGATATGCAAGTGCATGGGAGAACAGAGAATGCTGGAAGAGTAAAGTTTTACTGACTGTTTAAGCAGGAAAGGCTGAAGGAGAATTGTGGTGGTTGCTTGAAGAAAAGTTTCGAGCAGATTAGAGATGGAGATGGAAAAGTTTCAAAGTTAGTAAACCAGCATTAGTGTACGGAATCAGATCTGATATTTACAAAGTGAGTTGTATATTTTTCAGATAAATATTGCTACTACTTTCTAACCATTGTAATAGTCAAAATCCTTTTAATAGAGGTTGACCTAATAGTCATATGTTAAATCCTTTGAACAAGGTTGCATTCTAATGGAGTGTATGTAAGTCCTATGACTAGGCTCACTTTTAACAGAGTGATTGAAATCCTTTAACCGGGTCACACCTGATAGTGTGTATTGTAACCTTTGATAGGGTTGGATTTTTACTGAGCTCACTTCAGAAGAGTGAAAATAATTGTAGCATGTTACAAAGTGGTTTTTCCCAAATTGGGTTTCCACTATAAATCCTGGTGTTAATACTTGTGTGAATGTTTTGGTTTGAACATTACTATATTTTACAAGTTAAGTTACAACTGGGTAGTGGACTACATTGTTGTATGTTTCTATTATTGAATCAGTGATGACCGAGTTTGTTTTGGTTATTGGATCTGATTTAAGGAAAATTTTTAAGTTTTTTTTATACATCAGGACCTGAGAACAACTGATTCACCCCCCCCTCTCTGTTGTTCTAAATCATATTAACAATATACATATAAATTTGTCAAAAGAATTATAGTTCAATCAGTTGATCTCAATTAGTGAGGATGACAGTTTGTGATAAAAAGTCACCTGTAAAAGTTCAAACCTATGAAGGTGTGTTTTGGTCAAGTTCAACATTTAGATGACTTTAATGGAAGGAAAATATCCCCTACAAATGATTTCTTAACCAAATGTGTGTTTTAGTTAGAATTGACAACTAGATGACTTTGATGGAAGGATGAGATCCCCTACACATGATTAGTTAATCAAATGTATGTATCAATTAGGTTCGACACCTAAATGATTTTGATGGAAGGACGAGACACCTGCATATGATTATTTAACCTAAAAAAGACTTTTGATTTAAACATACAAATACTCATATAATTATAAAATGCTATATAAAAAAAAAGATGCTAACATTCATTCAATAAAGAATTTTTTTTTTATAACACTATTTTATCATTAAAAATTAATAAATTATGATCAACATTAGACTATTTCACAATACCCAAAAGCTAATAACTCATTAAGCCCTTCCCATCAGACCACCTCCTCAATCCTAGGATGCCTAATCTAACTTTATACTTACAAACAAATCAATTGAAACTAGATTCTGATGCAAAAGGTTTAGAAAGCTTGAGATCTACTTTTTTTTAAATGATTAAGAACTTAAGAAACCCTGTGATTTGAATCTGATTAAATTCTCTTCTACCACTAATGACATGTGGAGAAAGAATTGACCCAAGGAAATCATTAAAGTCTTACCTAGGCACCATGATAATGATTTCACAAATCATTTGGTTTGCACTACTTTTTCTTTATTGTATCGAGCATCAAATTGGCTGCAGATTAAAGAATTGTATTTGTAAGCTTTACGTCTTCAAAAATAGTATAAAAACACTCATGAAAAAGCCAATTGAATCCTTGAATAACCCAACACTTTTGTCCCAACTCCCATGAAAATACATGATCAAGACTGCAAGACCCCAAATATATTATCTCTTATGTGGTTTTTGATGTGTATTTCAAACAAAAGAACAAACAACCAAATAAATATCGTATCTATTGTTGAAAGTAAAATTGCAGACTAAACTAATTAAAATAGAATAGAAGATAAAAACCAACATGCACAGACACAGAGACACAGGGACACAGAGTTTATAGTGGTTCATCTAGCTATTCTGGATTACATCCACTTTACAAGCAGGGTAGATATCTCTTATTAAAATATAGTTTGTTACAATACATGCAACAACTCTTAGCTCATGTCTTTTACATTACATTGTCAAGCATTCTCATAGCATCATGCGGAAGTCAGAGAGGTTAACGGTTACAATAGCAGGTGAATATTTTGGGCTTCACAGACTACTGTAGCCATTACATGGCAGAGGCATTACAATCTCCCACTTGAAGTCCAAACAATGATACAAGGTGAGCTACTCAGAGATATCCCCCACTTGGTGCTTATGGCTATGTTGTCACAATGCCAAGAGAATTTCTACAAAATTCAAATTTCTCTCGCAGTACAACCTTGGTGAATGCATCAACCGGATTGACCTTTGTATCAATCTTCTCTAACTGTAATATTCCCTCTTCAAGAGCATGATGGATGAAATGAAATCTGGTTTCAATATGCTTTGTGCGACTGTGGAAAGCTGAATTTTTGGCCAAATGAATGGCGCTGTTGCTATCAGAGAATAGAGTAAATGTGGATTGTTTAAATCCCAACTCTTCAAACAATCACTGTAACCATATCAGCTCTTTACCTCCCTCAGTGAGAGCAATGTATTCAGCCTTGGTGGAGGAAAGAGCAACCACTTGTTGCTTCTGAGAAGTCCAACTAATCTTTGCCCCGACAAAAGTGAACACAGCCTATTGTTGACCTCCTTGTATCTAGATCTCCAACCATATCAGAATCAACATATCCACAAATATAAGGGGCCTTACTTTTAAAACATAAAACATGAGAGGAAGTGCCTCTCAAATAGCGAAGAGTCCATTGAACTGCTTGCCAATGAGTTTTACCAGGATTACTCATAAAACCACTCACAATTCCCACTGCATGAGCAATATCCAGACGTGTGCTAACCATGGCATACATTAAACTCCCAACTGTTGAAGAATAAGGAATACCGACCATCTCATATTTTTCTTCCTGAGTGGAAGGACACATTATTGAGGACAATCAGAAATGATCAGCCAATGGAGTGGCAACTGATTTTGCATTTTTCATATTAAATTTCTCTAAAACTTTGAGGATGTACTTTTCTTGAGATAACTTAATTTCTCTCTTATGTCTATCTCAGATTATATCCATCCCAAGAATCCTCTTCGCTGCCCCTAAATCTTTCATGAAAAAATGAAGAGACAAATGTGTCTTCAGCTCATGAATGACTCTCATACTATTACTAGTAGTCAACATATCATCAACATACAATAGGAAGATCACAAACTCACTAGTCAGAAGCCTTTTGAAGTAGGCACATGGATTTGATTCGTAGCGAGTAAAACCTTGCTGAGTCATGAAGTTATCAAACTTTAAATACCATTGACGCGGGGCTTGCTTCAGCCCATAGAGACTCCTCTTTAATATGCAAAATAAATGCTCTTGCCCCTATTTTACAAAGCCTTCCGACTATTCCATATATAACTCTTCAACAATGTCCCCATGTAAAAATGTTGTTTTGACATCTAGTTGCTCAAGCTCAAGATCCCATGCTGCTGCCATGCCAAGTACCAGATGAATAGTCTACATTTTAACCATTGGAGAAAAAATCTCATTGAAGTCCACACCTTTTTGTTGAGAAAATGCCTTCACTACCAATCTGGTCCTGTATCTCTTTCATCCTCCATCTTCCTCCTTTATGCGATAGACCCATTTATTTTTCAAAGCCTTATGATTTGGTGGAAGAGAGACCAAATACCAAGTTTGATTCATGTGTAAAGAGTCAATTTTATCTTTCATGGTGTCCATCCAGAATACTGAATTAACATCAGCACATGCTTGTTTAAATGTTTGGGGCTCTACCTGATCTGAACACAAAGAAAATAAAAGTTCGTAATCATCAAACTTCTGAGGGCGTTTCCTTTCTCTGGTAGACCTTGGTAAATTAATATTTTGGGCAATGTTTGAAGTTTGAATAGGACCAGTAGCTTGTGTATTTGGAATGACAGGTTGCTCACTAACATTCTGACCTGCTTCACATAGATGAAACCCTACATTCCATCTAGTTGCTGCCGTAGGTGGGTATAGAAGAGATGGTGGAATTTATTTTGTGCTAGTCGCAGGGTGTGTTGACTATAGAGTATGTTGCTCATGCTGGGCACTTAGAGATTGTTCCACGTGCAAGGGAGAAAGGGGAGTTTGTTCCGCGTGCTGGGAAGGAGGGATGTCCCCATGAGTAGTCCCCTTGAATTGCTCATGAGAAGTCCAAGGTAGAGAGCCCATCATGACAGAATGAACCAAAGGCTCAAGCTGATTTCCCTCACCATATGCCCTGTCTTGAATTTCCGCTGGGTGAATGGTTAGTTTTTCAAATTGCATGGACAGTGATGGAGAGGGAAGTTGCTGGAAAAGAGCAGGGTGCTCTAAGTAACAGTCACCACCAGAGATGGGAACAATGGTTAGAGGGTAATTCAGTGGAGGGGTGTTTTGAAATAGAGGAAATGGCATTGCACTATTTCTTGCTCCCTACGTTGGAAGAATGTTGGGCTTTATGGTGGTATTAGAGAGTATAGGTGTAGTTGAAACAATTACGGGTTGAGTGCATATAGTAATTGGCATTGGAGTATGGAGAGAAGAGGGATTTATTTTTTCGAGGGGCACAACAGTTGTAGAGGGATGAAAGGTAACTTGGGAGGTTTTTTGGACATGGCTGCCATTGTTTGATAAATCAAATTTAATAAAATCATTAGAATTAGACTTCTGATTGTGCAACCTTGAGAATGATTCCTCATTAAATACAACATCCTGACTCCGTATCACTTTCTTGGTGATTGAATCCCATAGATGATAACCAAATTCATCGTCACCATACCCCAAAAATATGCATCTTTTGGATTTAAAATCCAGTTTCTTTCTCTGCTCCTTATTGACGTGAGCATATGAATCACATCCAAAAACACGCAAATGAGAAAAAGAAATTCTCTTACCAGCCCACCTCTCTTCTGGAATATCAAAATCTAGATGTGATGAAGGAGCCCAATTTATTAAATAAACTGCTGTATTACATGCCTTTGCCCAAAATTCCTTCCCCAAACCAGCATTAGACAACATACACCAGGCTCTCTCCAAAATAGTTCAATTCAACCTCTCAGCTGCACCATTTTCTTGAGGTGTATAAGGGATTGTTTTAATCCTTTGAATACCATGATCTGCACAAAATTGGTCAAACTCTGAAGAGCAAAACTCACCACCATTGTCCGTTAGTAGGCATTTTATTTTTCTTCCAATCTGATTTTCCACCTTAGCCTTAAAGCTTTTAAATTTTGAAAAAACTTCTAATTTCTTATGCAACATATAAACCCAAACTTTGCAAGTGCAATCATCAAGAAATGTGACAAAATAATTAGCACCATCGATAGAACTTACCTTCGTAGGACCGAAAACATCAGAATGAATGAGCTCTAATGGAGATGATTGCTTCTCATGACCCGTCCTTATGAAGCTGGTGTGTTTTTTCTTGCCATAAAGGCAATGCTCACACAATTCCAAATCAACCGATTTGAGACTCGGAAGTTGGTCTCTTCGAAGCATGACTTCAAGACCTATTTTTCTCATATGACCGAGCCTCTTATGCCAAAGTTCAACATTGCTATCCACAACCACCATGGCTGCTCCCACTTCACCATTACACTCTAATGTGTACAAACTTCCAGTTTTCTGCCCTTTAGCTAAAATTAATTAACCTTTGGATACTTTCCAAGAAGCTATATCAAAGCTAACATTGCAACCTTGTGTATATAACTGACTAACTAAAATCAGATTACACTTTAGTGTAGGAACATGCCTAACATCTTTTAAAATCCATTTGCTTCCATTTTTTAGTGACAATAAAATATCCCCTTTTTTGACAATATCACATTCTTTATTATCCCCAAGAAAAACTTTACCAAACATACC
Organism: Chamaecyparis obtusa; assembly: GCA_027943335.1. Lineage (NCBI taxonomy): Eukaryota > Viridiplantae > Streptophyta > Pinopsida > Cupressales > Cupressaceae > Chamaecyparis > Chamaecyparis obtusa. Next base: position 434,409 of record BSBK01007333.1, on the reverse strand, counting down.
TTTGTGGTAATTTGTGAAAGCACTCCGACATGGAGTTGCATGAAATGAGGCACTAGAATTGAGAACCCACGAGCTTGAATATATGTCACCGACTGCAAGTACCAAGGCTCCATCAATTGTAGCATTAACTTCGGCATTGATAACATTATTTTGAGCCTTTTTGTAGTTCCAACATTGCTTCTTTGTGTGCCCAGATTTTCCACAAAACCAACATGTGCCATTTCTTCCTCTCAATTTCGAGTGATGACTCGATCTACCTCTTCCATTATTATTATTATTTCTTCCTCTCTCATGACTTCTACCTCTATTTCTTGTGTTCACAGCTGTTAGAGAACCACTGGAAGAGGGTTCTTGTTGCTTCCTTTGCATGTCTTCACTAAGTAGTGTGGCTGCAACTTCATCAAATTTCAGTTTTCTCTTGGCTGCAACAGAAGTGCTCATAGCCATTACAACTCCTTCCCAGCTGTTCGAAAGAGAGCATAATAATAATATCACCTTTATTTCATCATCTAATGAGATACCAACTGAAATCAGTTGAGTAACTAGAGTATTGAACTCGTTGAGATGATTCGATAGCACTCCTCCTTTTATCTCATATAATGAAGATAACTTATCCCACAATTCTTTCATGGTCTTTTCTGTCAAAATATTGAAGAGCACATTGCTTGATAGAGATAAGAAAATCATTGCCCTTGCTTTTTGATCGATCTTCTCCCAATCTTCATCCGACATTGAACCCTTTCCTTTCATTTTTCCAAGTAATGCGAGTTGCAAATCCTACTTGATAAGCAAAGATTCGATCTGCACTTTCCATAACCTGAAGTTATGCCCTGAAAAATTTTCAATCTTCCATTTGTCTACCTCATCCATGGCATCTGCAAAACCTCACCGATTTCCAAAAAATTGAACGAGCTTAACCAACTTTGATACTAATTATTGAAAGTAAAATTGTAGACTAAACTAATTAAAACATAATAGAAGATAAAAACCAACATGCATAGACACAGAGACACAAAGTTTATAGTGGTTCATCTAGCTATTCTAGATTACATCCACTTTACAAGTAGGGCATATATCTCTTATTAAAATACAGTCTGTTACAATACATGCAACAACTCTCATCACAAATCTTTTACATTACATTGTCAAGCATTCTCATAGCATCACGCGGAAGTCAGAGAGGTTAACGGTTACAACAACAAGTGAATATTTTGGGCTTCACAGATTGCCGTAGCCATTACATGGCAGAGGTGTTACATCTGTTTCTACAAATTTTGAGTGAGACCGACCTAGGTATTAGTAGATTTAGAGAAACTAATTCCTTCAATTGGGTTTTTTAAGGCTTTCTTTGGTTGAAGCATAAAAAAAATTGTAGAATAGGCAAGGTAAGGAATATGAATAAAATTTGGGCAGTGGAGCTAACAAAAGCAGTTCATGTATTTGTTTATTTTTTTTCTAATATTTGGGGGTGATTGTATTGTGCCTTGCATTTGACATGGTTTGTCCCTTGCCACCAAACCAGGTCAATTTCTATCCAAAATATCTCCATTGTTCTTTAATTTTGTTGTTTGTTAAACTTGTGTGAACATCACCCACTTTCCAATTGGATGTTGATGGGTATCTAGCTATACACATCTATAATGTAATTGTTCTTGTGGGTGTGTAGTTCTTCTTGTAAGTATTTAGGTAGTTCTTTTTTTTAGGCCGTTTTAAAACATCTTGGTGTTGGATGCATCCGAGGAAAGCAGATAGATACTAGCATTCTTTTGATCCTCAAGTCTTGTTTTTGGTCATGTACACATATTTTAGGCCCTAAAACCTATTTTTGGTAAAAAAATGTTTTTTATATGTCATTATAACGAAACGAGCATTTGAATGTTGATCATTTAATCTTTTAATTGATGTATTACATTGTGTAAAATTAAGTTAACGGCTTTTTGAATTTTAAACATTTTTCCTTTTCTTCAAATTGTTTTGGTTAGGTAGATAACATTTGTACAATCATATTTTGTATTTATAAATTAAATTAAATTAAACATGTATCTATTTAATTTAGAATGATAGTTCGGCATACTACTAATAAACTACGGGTAATCTAAAACATATTTTTCTCAAACTTGCATTTGGTATCCATTTTGTAAATCTTTAATGACATTTTATATCATTAGCTTGGAGAAGCATCAAACTATCCATTTAATGCACACTTAGAATAATTTTTAATATCCATCAAATTAAACTGGAGAGTTGTCCATAGGAAACTTTGGAAAAAAAGACCAACACTCATAATAATTATATTTTTTTTTACCATAATAAGATCTCTTAGTGTCATGTCATTGAAATATTAAGTAAAAAATTTAGAGTAACATAAAAAAAATTAAAAATTTATAAAGCAGATAATAATTTTTTGAAGTGATAATATACTGCACGTCAATTGCTATAGTAATTTTGCATAGTGGGAACTAATAATTAAACAAATTATATGGTCTTTAGTCAATTGATAAAGTTGAATGACTTATTAAAAAAATTACCAATAATCAAGTCTTATTGCATAGAATGACTTGCCACCCTCAAAAGATGTTACTAGAATCAAGTCATATTAAGTAGAATAACCTAATATTATAAGAAGTTGAGGCCATGATAACACCTTACTAAAGTTTGAGGTCATAATCACAACTTATTAATTGTTATCACTAGCTTACATAGATGGCTTCAAACTATCCATATAACATGGAACTAATAATTAAGAAAGGTGCATGGTGTTTAGTCAATTAATAAAGTTGAATAGCTAAAAAAAACTTACCAATAATCAAGTCTTATTGAATACAATGACTTGGCACCCTAAAAAGATGATACTAGAATCAAGTCATATTAAGTGCAATGACCTAATACTCTAAAAAGTCGACATCATGATTACACCTTACTAAATATTTGAGGTCATAATCACATGAATATTTGTTATCACTAGCTTGCAAATGGCTTTAGAGTATCCCTATAATGTAGACATATAATAACATTTATATCCACCTATTTAAAATGGGGATTTGTCCATGAAAAACTAATTAATGAATGACATTGGTAAGATATAATCAATTATAATAGAACTCGATATTATGTCATTGAAATATTAAACAATAAAATTAGAGTAACTTAAAAAATAGAAAGTTATATTGTAGATAATAAAACAAAGTATATGATCTTTAGTTAATCGATAAAGTTGAATGGCTTATGAAAAACTCACTAATGATCAGATCTTATTGAATACAATACTTGACACACTAAAAAGATGATAGTAGAATTAAGTTGTATGAAGTGCAAGTAGTTAACATTCTAAAATTTTTAGACCATAATCAAACTTTGCTAATAATAATGACTCGACACTCGATAAAAAAAAACATTAAAAAAAAAAACTAGCACCAATCATGAATGTGTTGATAAAGTTGAAAAGATAGAAAAAGAACAACATCCAATAAAGTTTTACCAAACCATATTAAATACGATAACCAATTCCTCTAGAAAGTTAAAACTATAATAAAACTAAGTAGGCATAAAAAGGCACAAAACCCACACATCTAAGGTCTCTTACATAGCACTAGCTATGGAGCACAAAATTTGCACCAGGCCCCATTAGCCCATCTACATGCCATCCATGCCATTACTATGCTATCGTACTATGCATGTTTTCACGTGGACAAGTACTATTTTAGGTAATATTTTTAAATTGAATCAATAAAGATATTATGTCGAGGCTAATCAATTTCATGGTAAAAATATCTTGGTTGGTTTAAAAATATCTTAATAATTAATTTTATTAAAAAATAAAAACTAAAATCTATACAATCATAAGAAAATTTTATTTTTTAAATAAAATTTTCCAATATAGAATCAATTTTTTTTAATCTTTTAATATAAAAATATTTTATATAAAAAATCTATAAAAACAAAACAAAACAAAACATTATGATCGGTTATATAGAAAATCTATACAAATAAAAATAAAATAAAAATTTAATTGAAAAAATAAAATCTTACTCAATTCATAAAAAATTCTATCATTTTATATTTTAAATTAACAAATATTAAAATAAATGAATAACATACTAGACTATAGCTTGAAATAGTACCTATCCAGGCTAATAACAATGAATAGTATGACAACACAATGATAGCATGGATGACATGTCGATGTGCTAATAGGACCTAGTGCAAATTGGATGTGGCTATCCTCCCTACAAAATGTACATTCAAAAATGTAGAAAACACAATAGATTTTCTTGAAAATTTCAGGATATCATATTCATGATATGCATCCTTTGTATTGCAATTCTTAAAAATATTGCTAAAAAATAGTGTGTTTTCACCATCTATAGATTTCCCTAAAATTTTTTCTGTCTTTCAGTGCATTCTGTCGGAAGCTTAATTGATGTCGTACAAATTGTCAGTCCCATAGCCAGTACCCTCTTACACATCCTTCCCAAATAACACATTCTTTTAAAATTTATAATGAAATATAACCATCCATTCAACGTTAGATGTCCCCACCTCAATAAAATGCATGAATATCCTACGACATCTCAATTCCGATTCCTTTCTCAACTAACTCTAGTTTGTCCTGTTAAAATAATAATCATGTACATGTGGCATCTTTCTACTTCAATGTGGCCATCTCTTTTGGGATGCCACATGGCATGCAATTCATGGTTTTTACTTACCATATTATTATTACGGACGCAACTAAGCTCCATCCAAAATGCACCTTTGACCAAATTTCAAAAAATCGAAAACACAACAAATTTTCATGAAATTTTCAGCATTTGTTCTACATGATCTGCACATTTTGTGATCAAAAACCACAAAAAATTTACAAAAATATCACTGTGTTTTTGCAAATCTGGAATTTTTTTTTTTGACTTTTTGTTGTTGTTGTTTTGGTGCATTTTGGATGGAGGTTATCCATTGCCATATTACTACTATCACTGTTTAAATAAAATATATTTTAATATTTGAATGTTATTTTGTATAAATAATTATTAAAAAAAGTTTGCTTGATCATCATATTAAATCATATTCATATTAATTGGACTTGGAATTTCAAATTAATCACATTTATATTAATAGTTATAAATTTCCTTTAAATGTCATTTTATGTTATAAAGTTTAATAATTATTAATATGAAATAATCAATAATATCAAATTTAGTAAAAGGTATATTAAAATAGAATTGCTTATAGAGAGCTGAAACTTCAAGTCTATTTTTCATAGTTACACAATTTTTCTCTAGCTTTTTTGAATGAAGTACTTGTACTTGTAGATTTGTTAAAATAGATAACTTAAGAATAATAAAATGTTTATGTCATCATCAAGTTTTTTTTTCTTGTAATGTGTTATAAGTGTTCAATTACATAGTTTTTGAGCTAAACTTATTGATCCATTTTCTTAACTAATAATTCATGCAAACCTCGCTTTCATGAGTATCAATGTTCCCCTTAGAGCTCATTACACCTAGATGATACTCCTCTCATCTCTCATGAGCATAAATGGTTTCCTGAACACTCATTGCACCTAAATGAAACTCAACCCGTCTTTCATGAACATGAATATTACACTTGATAATCACTGAATCTATGGAATGTAAGACAAAGGTGAACCATTAAAATATAATAATAAGTTTAACTCAAAAAATGCACTTAATTATTATCAAGAAGATTAGTATAAGTATAAATATTAAATTTTGTTTTTTTTGTGTATTGACAAGAGCTAAAAGATTACAAAAGCTAAAATTTAATAATTGAATAATATTGATTAAATGAATTATGTGAAAAATCAAATATATTGATTTATATTATGATTTGGATTCGAGAAACTATTTACAAGCTAAATATTGAACACACACACACACACACACACACACACACACACACACACACAGATATATATATATAGTCAAAACTCAAACAATAGTAATTTGTAGTGGTTAGAATTATGATTTGTTGTTCTAAATGACAAATGCATTCAAATAAATTTTAACAATGCTAGAGACAAATTAAATTGATTTTATTATAATTAATATAAAATTAGTAAAAATAAAATAAGTCATACATAAATTCAAGCCTCATGAAAGTGATTGTAGTAGAATAATAATAATGGATGTATGTATTCTACTAGGAGGAATTTTTTTAAACATTATTTTTGTTTAGGTACCTATTTTCTTTAATTTTCCTTTTCCACTTGAAAAACTAAATGGAAAGGAATTAAAATTTTGGTTAAAACTTCCCTGTCATGCAATAGATTCAATAAGAATACAAATGATATTAAAATATTATCTTTTAATTAAATCTTGTGGTGTATCTAGTCTTTTGTTCATTCCTTGTTTGCACTTATACAACTCTTTGCATGGCACGCCAATTTTTATAATTTAGAAAGTGGCCCGAAGCTAAAAGTTTCAATAAAGTTTGCAACCATACTTTGAACATTATAAAATTCAAGAAAATGGTTGTAAAGGATGACAAATAAATATTCAATTGATTAAAGTTGGGCATTGTGAACATATTGAATGAAGCTATGAGCAAGAAAATGATGACATAAAATACTATTATGATTAGAAGAAAGATACCAACAATAGGTGAGATTTGACAACCAAATTGATGAGAAAATTGCTACAACAAAAAGATCGTCACCCAAGTAAATATTTTCAAAACTGATGTTCCAAACATTAAATAGGGTGAAATATTTTATAAATCTTTGTCTTTACTCTTTATTACTTTATAAATTAAAACTAAGAAGTGATTTTGTGAAATGAAAATCATATGTCAAATTTTACATCAACACCCTAATGTTTATAACAAATAGAGTTGCATCACCACATTGCATTTGTCATTTTATAAACTAGAATAACATTGATACGTTTGGCTTGGATTCTAAGTTCAATATTTTTGAATATTTAACACTATGTTGGGTGATTTGGTCTTCAAGTGATTGTAGATTCAAGGTCTATTCAACTATGAAGTCACAAGTGCAACTATGAATAAGAACCAAAGACCCAAAATAATGGAGAAAAATATAGAAACCAAAGGCATTAAGTAGCCCCTAATTGAAAAATACATGTAGAGGGCAATCACATCTTGGAAATTACTAACAAAAGGAGCCGATACTTTGGGCATAGTGGTGAGCATGTGATAGCATTACCTTTGCCACATATGGCTATTCTAGGTAAAAAAATGTATTTAATGTGTAGGCATAGTGACGGGCATGTGATAATGTTACCTCTGCCACCTACCACTATTCTAGATGAAATTTTTAAAAAATAAAAATTATTGTTGAATTTGCAAATATAATTGTTGGTGTTAAGAATCATTTTGTTCGTACACTTTGAGCACATTATAATTCACAAACTCTATAAGTTGACTACCTAATATAAGAATCTAATTTACAAAAGAAGTGGATGAAAGTGTCTAGAACATTAGTTACTTCTAGAATTATTTATTACTAATGATTAATGATAAAAAATATTTAATGATAAATTGATAATGATTAATTTGTGAGTGGCTTCAAATTATCCATAGAATGTAGACACAAAAAAACATTTAATATCCCTATCTATACAATCATTAGGAAAGAGTCATTCATTAAAGTAATGACAATGAATGCACTAATTTGACATCATATCATTAGAATATTAGGGAACAACTTTTAAGTGACATAAAAAAGGATTTTATAAAGTAGTGAATAATTTTAAAAATAAGATATAATCATATCGACTATTATAATACTCTTACATGATAGATTCATAGTTAAAATAAATTTCATATTTTTTTTAACCTTTTAATAAAGTTAATGACTCATAAACTTGTCAATCATCAAATTTTATTGAATATAGTAACTTTACATCTTAAAATATGAAATTAGAATCATTCTATATTACAATGATCTAGTACTTCAAAAAGATATGTATGTATGTGTGTGTGTACGTACAAACATTCATACATGCATACATACATACATACCTACCTACCTACCTTAGAAAGATAAAAGACCTATATCACTAAAGATTATTTTGATGAGAAAAGGCATGAATTTTTGTAAGGCATCTCCTATTTGTTTCGTTAACAAAAAAAACTTGTACATGTGGCATTTTTCTAATTTGTTGTTCATACATCATGACCTGTAATTCATGGCATATACCTATATGTTAAACTATACTACCTACTCATGAATCACTCTTTGTATAAATTTAAAATACTTTTCAACATATTGTTATATAATTAATTAAACTTATTTTTATCAAGAATAATGTTTAACATTATCAATCAAGAATAAAGTATCCTTATTATTTTTTTTAGAAATGAAAGTAATTAGTATATTTTAAGAATTCAAATGAAATTATAGCATGTGGTAGAAAACATTAAAACAATAAAACTAGGATTAAACAATAATAAAGAGAAGAAAAAGAAGATCTATATATTTTTTTCATTAGTGTAGAGAGAAATGTTATCTAATGGAATGGATCACATGTACTTGAAATTAAATGATGTTTTTATGATTTAACCTTGTTTGACAAATGAAATTGAGCATCAAATATATAAGCTACTTATTCTAATAAGATAAAATTTTAAGTTATTGTATATTAAAAAAATGACAAGGAAAATGAATTACATCTATCCTAACATGATATTTTATTAAGATTCAAATTTAAATATATAACAAAGTTATATTTCTATATTTCTATGTGAGATAAATTTGTTTTATCTAATTTATAGGTTCAATTATCTAGTTCTTTTTTCATTAACATTTTGGATCACACTAATCAACATTTTTTTATCACACTATGTGATTCAAGAGGAGAAGAAATTGTTGCAAATTAAGATACTAAAAATAAGAGTAGAAGGGAAAAGGGGGTGTAGATGGCACAAGGATTAATGAAGGAAAAGGTTAAGAAAAAATAAAGATAGAATGACTTTAATAGATTGTGGAAACTCAATATGATTAGATAAATTTGAGTTAATCCAACATTAGATTTTTCTTTTCAATTTTGATTTTCAATGTAAAAATTTATCTTTTTTATCACATTCCTACACCTTTTATCACATATAACCTCCCCTCTCATGTCTCCCCTTTCCCTATCATTTGAATTACTCTTGACCTACAACTATCCATTTTAAAATGTCATTCAAACTTTCTAACATTATGATGACGGATCAAGGAGAGTGATTCAAAATAGTAATGATGCAAATTCAAACATAGTCAAATCAAAAAATAGTCAAAGGATTTTTGGTGTAATGGGTTAGCCATGTTGTAAACACCTAGAAAATATTGAGTATGAATCTCCCAATTCAAAAAATTTAAAAACAACAAAAGTAACAACCTTATAAGAGTCACTATGTCAATTCTTGCAATGTCTTATGCGACTAGGGCTTTTCACCTACCGTCATCTGTAGGCCCGATTTCCCTGACTATGATTGCCCTACTTCCTTCTGCTCTTGTGGCGGAACTGGTAAGGGGGATGAGTTTGTTGCTTTCCCTTCTTCTACAACGGATGGGTTCAGGGCTCTTGCTATTGCAGTTGCCCCTTATCCTGTTGTGGATGGGCTTAGGGATCCTACTGTTGTAGATGGTCTTAGGGCTCTTGCTATTGTGGATGGTCTCAAGGCTCCTACTATTACAGATGATCTCAAGGCTTCTAGTCTACAACATTCTCTAGCGACGAGTTCTTATGCCAAGGTTGCTTCCAAGACAATTGCGGGTGGGAAAATAAGGGCTTCTGTCAGAAATATGTCCTCCATTGCTCCGATTCCAGTGTGATGCTCCATTTTTCTTAAGCTTTCATTAGAGGCTAAAGGGTACTTGGAGAATAGCATTGATATTTTTAAGTCTCATGGCCTAATCTACCATTTTTTGGGATTCTGGTCTAGCCTACCACAATTTCATGACTGGGTCTCTAGAAGATGGGAAACAATATTATCTGATACTATTCATATCATTCCTTTGGAAAAAGGTTTTTTCATAGAAAAGTTTGATAATGTTGGGGACAAAGTTAAGATCCTCTGTGATAACTTCTTTAGCTGGGAGGAGAACAAATTTATGATGATGGTTAAGCCCTAGAACCTTGATTTCAAACCCTCCTCTGAATCTTTAGCAAGTTCCCTATTTGGGTTAGGCTCCCTAATTTCCCCCTTCATCTATGGAATGATTATGTCCTTAGGGAAGTGGGTGAGGCCCTGGGGGACTTTTTGATGTTGGATCATGATTCGTCTAATATTTTTCTTCTATGACTGATAGTAATATTGAAGGTTGATTATCTGATAGAGCTAATGATGAATACCGACCAAGATAAGAGGAATACATGATAGTAGAAAGGTTAGATGAGTTATTTTCTTTTCATTGATGTCAAGCAATTGAATTCTAGTTTATATTATGTTTCCATATCATTCAGTAATGATATAAGATGAATGAGTTAAGGAGAAGAAGAAATGAGAAGTTGAAGAACTTAATTGGGCAACTGATACAGATCAATCAATGATTAGATTATGTTGATATAATTATTTTCTACCTAACATATGATATATGTTAAGTCAGTAAAGCATGGTAATGAAGATTTGACAATTCGGTAAGTGAAGTTGTTTTGGCTACTGAGTAGGATATGTCACTCGATAAGGTAAAGGTAAAAAGAAAGGTCACTCGGTAAAGTAAAAGGAACTCAAGACACTGAGCAATGTAACCGAAATTCAAATGGAAAACACCGAGCGAGGAACACATATTAAATAAGGATTGAATCGACATTTAATGATTAGCTATGATGAGATGGATGATCATGATGATGAGGAAAGTTAGTTACAAGAGATCTACAAATAAGAAAATTCAAGGTGAAGATCTATGGAAAGATCTAAGCGACAAAAGAGATGGAACAAGTTTCTAGAAAAGTTCAAGTTCCTAGGTGAAAATAAAATGTGTTACTGAGATTCAAATTTGAGGTATAATGAATTGAACGGTCAAGATTGTTTAAAGGAAAATGTAATAGATGAGATTAAGAGGAAAAAGTTGTCTATATAAAGGATTATCTTGTATGGACAAATGGCTAGCAAAATGAATAGTTGAAGGATTACTGACTATTGCAGGGAAGAAGGAACAAAGAGATTCTGAGTGGGAAAAGAAGGATTTTATAAAGTGTTGATGCTAGTGGATAATGAAGAATTGAAGTGAAGATAGAAGAGTGCACAAGGATTTGATTGAGAAAAGATAGTTGTAAATATACATGTCAATTTTATTATTGTTTCTTATTAGCATTTTTAATAGAGAAATCTGTTAACAAAGTAGACCTAACAGTCTTATTGTAAAATCGTTGAGAAAGGTGACATTCTAAAGAGTGTTTAAAGCCCTCTAACAAGGCCACTCCTAATAGGGTGAATATCCTAACAGACCTGAGGTAAATCCCTTGACTGGGTCACACCTAACAATGTGTATTGTAATCTTTAACTAGATTGGCTCTTAATCAGGCGCACTTTAGAAGAATATTTTCTTTAGTGGGTGACAATTCCCACAATGGTTTTTCCCAAAGCTGGGTTTCCATGTTAAATATTGGTGTTACATGTTGTGAATAATTTATTGATTGTTATAGTTTATTTACTATTGTCGGTAAATAGTGAATTGTGTATTACGGAGCTACTACCAAGTTAATCAGAGAAAAGGTTTTAAGGTATTTGGGATTAGGGATTACTGATTCAACCCCCCTCTTTGTAATCCAACAACTGGTATCATAGATAAGTTCTCTAAAGAGATAAGTTTAAAAGACTTGATTAAAAGATCTGAAGATGTATAGGAGAGAAGTACCTAAGTTGAACAAGGAAAGTTTCTCAACATGGCAAAGAAGAATGAGATTGTATTTATCTGGGATTGGAGAATCTACACTGAATTTGCTGGATAGTGATTACACTCTACCACCTACTGGACCTTTGATAGTTGGTCAAATGAGAGAAAAGAAGGAACATAACTTGATTATGATAGAGATTTCTTCTTCCCTCTTCGATGTTGAATTCAATAATATTAAGCATTGTGTTGATTCAAAAGAGACATGGGATAGGCTTACACTTATCTATGGAGGAGATCAACATGTACAAAAAGCTAAGGTTGACAGTCTGAGAGGAAATAATGATGAAATGAGGATGAAAGATGAAGAGAACATCACACAATATAACAGAAGAATCAAGGAAGTTGTGAGTGCCATCAAAGGTGTTGGTGGAACCTTGACCACTAAAGAAGTGGTAAGTAAAATCTTGAGAACTCTTTCTTCTAAGTATGCTATTAGAGTATCTTCAATTTAGAAATTGAGATCTATACCGAATAATGTTGTTACTCTTGAAGCCCTAATTAGTAAGTTGACTACATTTGAGCTTAGCAATTATGATAATAGTCTAACGACCATTGAAACTATCTTTGAGTCATCTGTAGGCATTGGACCTTCAAGAAGAGAAAGATAAAATCATAGTAATTCATATGGAAATGAATATGAAAGTATTTTGAATGAAGAGAAAGAACAAGAGGAATTGGAAGCATTGTTGGTTAATTGACTACCTAGAGGTAAAGGAAAGTACAAAGGCAAGTTACCATTGAAATATTTTAATTTTAATAAGATTGGACATATTACATCTAGATGTCCTGAAAATGACATGAATGATAAGAATGACAAAAGAGACAACTGCTACCTAGTTGAGGAAGGTGTAACTGATAATGAATCTGAAGATACTGAGGAAGGATATGAAGTTTTCTATGTTGTTGTAATGAAAGAATCAGATGAGGAAAAGTATGAAGAGGATAAAGAACTTGTTTCTCATGTAAGTAAATTAGACCCTTGGATTATTGATAGTGGTTGTTCACATCATATGACTGGTGACATTGATAAATTTGAGAACCTAGAAGAGTATGATGGAGGATTTATCAGATTTTGTAATGATGCTCCATGTCCCGTGAAAGGTAAAGGATATATTGTGTTAAATGAGAAGATAAAATGTAATGATGCATATTGGGTTAGAGGACTAAACTATAATCTGTTGAATGTTGCACAACTGAACAATACTAGCCAATGATTGGAATTTCAAAACAGAAAGGTTAAGATCTATGGTGATGATGGAGATCTAATTAGAACTGGAGGACAATAAAGAGGTAATCTATTTTATCTTGATACTAAAGCAAAGAGTTGTTTGTTTGTTAAAACTGAAGATATATGGCTATGGCATAAGAGACTGTGTCATGTGAATTTTGATAACTTGATCAAAGTGAGTAAGAAAAGTAGAGTCAAAGGACTACCAAAGTTATGCAAGCCTAATAAAGTGATTTGCAAGGAATGTAAAATTGGTAAGATGACTAAGTCTAGTTTTTCAAGCAAATCTTACTCTACCAATGGTATTTTGGAATTGGTTCACACTAACCTTTGTGGTCCTATGAAAGTTCAAAGCTATTATGGAGATCGGTACTTTATTTTATTTGTTGATGATTATTCAAGAATGATGTCTGTTATGTTTCTAAAAGAAAAATATGATGTATTTCAAATGTTTAAGTGGTATAAGGATAGAGTTGAGAAGGAAAATAGCTAAAGTGTTTGAGATATGATAGAGGAGGTGAATTTATCTCTGATGAATTTACTATCTTTTGTAATGAGCATGGAATTAAAAGACAAGTATCTGCACCAAGGACTACACAACAAACTAGGATAGCTGAGAGAAGGAATAATTCTATTGTTGACTATGCTAGAACTTTGTTGTTTGACAAAAAGGTTGCACGAATATTCTAGAGAGAAGCTATAAGTACTACAGTTTACACTCTCAACTGAATACAGTTGAAGAAAGGTACAAACAAGACACCCTATGAACTTTGGTTTGGTCACACACCGAATGTAAGTTATTTCAAAAAATTTGGAAGTAGGTGTTACATACTAAAAGATGATAGAAAAGGAAATTTTGACTCTAAAGGAGATGAAGAAATATTTCTTGGTTATTCATCAAAGAGAAAAACATATAAATGTTTAGTCAAGGATACTAACAAAATTGTTGAAAGTGAAAATGTAAAAGTTGATGAATTTGCAAAAAGGAATGAAGAGGATAGCAAAAGAGAACCTGGGGATTAAAAAAGATTTGTTTATGTTCAAGAAGGTAATTCAGTTGACATAACCAAGAAGCAACAAGAAGAAACTGATGAACAAGATGAGCCTCCACCGAGAGATGCAAACAATGATGAACAATATGCCGAACCTGTATTAGGAAAATATGTGAGGAGACACCACTCATAGAGCATAATTATTGGAGACAAGAATGAAAGAGTCATGATAAGAAGTAAGTTGAAAGATAACACATGTTTGATTTCTGAATTTGAGCGAAGATTAGTGAAGGATGCAATAGAAAATGAAGATTGGTTGAATTCTATGAAAGAAGAAATTGATCAAATTGAAAAGAATAACACCTGGTCACTAGTACTGAGACCCAAGGACATGAATGTGATTGGAACAAAATGGATTTTTAGGAATAAACTCAATGAGAAAGGAGATGTGATTAGAAACAAAGAAATATTAGTCTGCAAAGGGTATGCACAAGAAGAAGGTATTGATTATGGTTAAAATTTTTCACCTGTTGCTAGATTAGAAGGTGTAAGAATATTGCTTCTATATGCTACTTACAAAGGATTCAAAGTTTATCAAATAGATGTTATGTCTACATTTATGAATGAAATTCTTGAAGAAGAAGTCTACATAGAACAACTTGATGGATTTGTTGACAAGAGAAATAAGAATATGGTATGCAAACTGCATAAAGATTTATATGGATTGAAGCAAGCACTCTAAGCATTGTATGAAAGGATACACTCTTACTTAGTTAAGACTGTATTTGAAAGGACTAGTGATAACAATAATTTATACTTGAAATGTGACAATTTTGATGAAATTTTGATTGCCGAGATATTTGTTGATGATATTATATTTGGTGATAATGAGATAATGTCTACGTCATTTTCTGAGGAGATGAGAAAGGAATTTGAGATGTCTATGATAGGAGAGATTAAATTATTTATTGGACTTGAAATTCAACAAGTAAAGGATGGGATCCACATAGCTCAATCAAAGTATATCAAGGAGATCCTAAAAACATTCAATATGGAAGACTCAAAACTGGTTTGAGCACCGATGGCAACTGGTTGTAAATTGTCTAAGGAAGATGACACTAAGAAAGTGAATGAGACACTTTACCAATCTATGATTGGTCAACCACAATATGTTGTACACAATAGACCAGATATTGCAGCTTCAATTGGTATTGTTGCAAGGTTTTTTGAAAATCCAAAGGAGACACATTTTTATGTAGCTAAGAGAATATTTAGATATTTGAAAATGACTGAAGATTTTGGTCTGTTATACACAAGAAGAGGATATTTTGGTCTCAAGGTATATACTGATGCTGATTGGGCATGAAATATTGATGAAAGAAAAAGACCTAGTGGTAGAGCTTTCTTTTTAGGAGAAAGACTAGTGACATGGTTAAGCAAGAAATAGAGTTGTATTTCACAATCTACTACTGAAGCTGAATATGTTGCAACAACTATGAATTTTTCTAACATTATATGGATCAAACAACTACTAGAAGGTATGCATGAAGAGATTACTGATCCTATTACAATTTATTGTGATAATACTAGGGCTATTAACATATTAAAGAACCATGTGATGCATTCAAAGACAAAGCATATATCTATTAAGTATCACTACTTGAGAGAGAAAGTACAAGATAAGCATGTGACATTGGAGTATGTGAATTATAAAGAATAGATAGCTGATATATTTACAAAACCATTATTGAAGGATTCTTTTGAGTATCTCTGAGGCAAGTTAGGGGTTCTTCCCCTATCCAATGTTCATTAAGGAAAGATGCATGCTGCATCAATTCAAGGAATCAATAGAATATATCTATCTTGTGATTTAATGCTAAGTGTTCACTATTTAGGTGAAGCCTAATGATGAAGGGTGCTCCCCTTAATACCACAAACACATAACAGATATAGAGAAACAACAACAATATGCAAGAACAGAAAATTGGCTTCTTATTATCTCCACAAATGTGGAATTACAAACTTTCAGAATTACAATATGCAAAGCCACATGGGCATTCCCTTACAATATTCTGTAAGACAAAGCCTCGAACTATTACCTAGATCTACTACCCAGAACTATTCTGAACTGCCTAAGACAATAATACAGCCTTCCTTATATAGGCAATTTTCCACCGCCTGGGAAAGTTTCAGAATTTTAGCCAATAAGGCCGACCAAACTTAGAATTATTTTATTTTACATTTTATTACATCATAGTCGGCTCAAGATAACCTTTGAAACACGAATAGAAATTTTGAAGAAAATTATTTTCTGCCATTTCAGGTGGCCCAACTTCCGAAGATCATAAGTCATCACCAGTTGACCCGATCAGCTATTATAACCCCATTTCAGAAATGCCACGAAGTGCTCTACAGGCTTGACTGGCGCTAGCGCTTGTCACCCAAATTTTTGACCTCATCTGGGGCCTCTAAAGCCTTCAAAACTGAGTTCAAAGTTTCTGTACCCTGCTGCCAATACCGAAAATCTTCGATATCTTCCAATATACACTTAATCTGGCAATGAAACTTTACTGGCAGACTTATATGACCAAAATGAACCTCCAAGAAAGAAATCAGATCATTCTGAGCACATACGAAAATTACCAAAAATAGTAACTTTCCATAAATAGCAGCTCTGCACAAAATAGCCCTTATTGAATATAAAAATAGAAATATTATTTTTGGGTGATGCAAGATTGCTCTTACACCCAGGATTCTCTTGCATCAGACACCTAGGGTAATTTGAGAAGTGACCCTATCACGACTCAGGTGTGCAGAGGAAAACCAAGATGGCTAACCTCCTCCTTTGTCAGCCATGATGAATCTTCAATAGGTCATCCTTTCCACTTGACCAGATATTCTTCATATGTCTTATTCCTTGTGCTTCTGCCAACATGACTATCCAGTATATCTTCGATCTCCTTAGTGTTTGAACTAGTTGCTGGAATACTCCACTGTGCTGTTGTGATCTCATCTTCAACACCTCCTTCATGATACTCTGTCAGATCTGAAATGTAACACTGGTGAAATATTTAGCTTAGTAGGCAATTCTACCTCATATGCATTTTCTGAATCATGTTTCTTCAGTATCCTACATGGTCCAAACTTCTTCATTTTCAGCTTGTTATATGTACCAACTGGAAACTGCTCCTTCCGCAAATGAACCATGACTTCATCACCAAATTGAAATTCTTTATACCTCCTTTTCTCATCTGCTTTAGCCTTATACTATGCGTTCATCTTGGTAATATACTTCCTCACCTCCCCATGGATGTTCTTCAAGTGTTTTGTAAAATCCTCAGCTTCAGCACTACTTATTTCTCCTTTATCTATCTTCCTCAATTCAGATGCATTTCTTGGACTACTTCCATATACAATCTGGAATGGTGATTTACTAGTGCTCCTGTTGACAAAATTATTGTATGCAAATTCCGCCTGTGGTAAAATCAAATCCCATCCTGTTGGCTTATCTCCAACCAAACATCTTAGCAAATTTTCCAAACTCCTATTCACCACCTCTGTCTGTCCATCAGTCTGTGGATGATGTGATGAACTGAACTTCAAATCTATCTTCAACTTCTTCTATAATGTACGCTAGAAATATCCAACAAACTTAGTGTCCTGATCTGAAACTATGGTTTTTGGCAAACCATGAAGTCTCACTACTTCTCTGAAAAATAATTCTACTACATGAACAACATCATTAGTCTTCTTACAGGGAATGAAATGTGCCATCTTTGAAAATTTGTCAACCACCACAAAAATTGAATCATGTCCCCGCTAAGTCCTTGGTAAACCAAGAACAAAGTCCATGCTAATATCCTCCCAAGGCTTCTTTGGTATAGGTAATGGCTGATACAACCCTGTACTCTGCTTCACTCCTTTTGCCATCTGACATACTCTGCAACTTTGTACAAACTTCTTCACATCTTGCTACAACTGTGGCCAATAATAATTCTCACTAACCAAAGAAAGGGTTTTGTCACGACCAAAATGTCCAGCCAATCCTCCGCTATGCTTCTCCTTGATGAGATTCTCCCTCATAGAACTTCGTGGAATTCACAACTGACTCCCTTTGAATAGCATATCATCTTGGATGATGAAATCCAACCATTTTGTCCTGTCTACAGTAACAGGTTCTGTACAAGCTTTCCAAGCTTCACCAAAATCAGGATCCTCTGGATACAAATTCTTGAGTTCCTTGAACCCAACCACCTCAATCTGCATCTCTTTCAGTAATAGTTGCCTTCTGCTAAGAGCATCTACAACCCTGTTAGACTTTCCACTTCTGTGTTTCAAAACAAATGTATAACTCTGCAAAAACTCAACCCATTTCAAATGCCTCTGATTCAACTTTCCTTGACTATTCAAATATTGCAAAGCTTGATGATCAGTATACAAAACAAACTTCTTAGGAAGTAGATAATGTCTCCACTTCTTTAATGCCTGAACTATAGCATAAAATTCCTGATCATAAACAGAATATTTCCTCTTGGCATCATTTAACTTCTCACTGAAATAAGCAACAGGTTTACCTTCTTGGCTCATAACAGCTCCTATTGCAATACCACTAGCATCACAATCTACTTGAAACACCTTATTAAAATCTGGAAGTGCTAAAATAGGTTGTTCTGTAACTTTTTGTTTCAACAATTGAAAACTCTTTTCTGCCCCATTAGTCCACTTAAACTCTTTTCTATCCCCTCTCATTGTTTTAGTCAAGGGTCCACAAATACTGCTAAAATTTCTGATAAACTTTCTGTAAAAGCTAGCTAAACTATGAAAAGATCTTACCTCGGTAGCACTCCTTGGAGTAGGCCATTCAAGGATAGCCTGTACCTTCTCTGGGTCCATTTTTAGACCTTCGGCTGAAACTAAAAATTCCAAATACACTAACTCTTTCTTCACAAAACTGCACTTCTTCAAATTAATCAACAATTTTTCATCTCTCAACTTCTCAAACACCATACGAATATGCATCATATGTTCCTCCAATGTTTTGCTAAAAATCAAAATATCATCTAGGTAAACAATGACAAACTTACCCAGAAATTATTTCAGGACCTCGTTCATGAGCCGCATGAAAGTGCTCAGTGCATTGGTTAGCCCAAAAGGCATGACTAACCACTCATATAGTCCTTCCTTTGTCTTGAAGGTAGTCTTCCATTCATCTCCTTCTCTAATCCGAATTTGGTGATATCCACTCTTCAGATCTATCTTTGAGAAATACACAGCTCCACTCAAAAAGTCCATAATATCATCCATTCGTGGCAATGGAAACCTGTACTTGATTGTGATCTTGTTTATTGCCCTAGAATCTGTACACATCCTCCACTCTCCATTCTTCTTTGGTGCTAATACCGCTGGTACAACACAGAGACTCAGACTCTCACGGATCAATCCTTTTTGTAACAGTTCATGTACTTGTCTGTTCAATTCCTCACTTTCTGCAGGTGTCATTCTGTGTGCTGCCTTATTTGGCAAACTCGCTTCTGGGATCAAGTCCATCTGATGACTGATCTTCCTGACTGGTGGTAATCCATCGGGCATGTTATCAGATACAATACCCTGAAACTCATTCAACAAATCTGCAACTTCTACAGGAACATCTTCTACTTCTTCTTTACCAACTTTTGGAATCAAAGCAAAACATACATGCTCATGCCTCATACCATCCAAGAAATTTTTTCCATCAACAAAAGTTATCCTTGCATTACCACATACCTTTTCTTCAGTCTCCTTCAATGGTTTTAGCTTATGTCGCACTCCATCCTTTGTCAGGGAATAGGTATTCGCACAACCATCATGTACAACACATCTATCAAACTGCCACGATCTACCCAATAACATATGACATGCATCCATAGAGATGATATCACATAGTACCTCATCTTGGTACCCACCGATCTTGAACTTTACCAGGCACTGTTCACTGACCATGACCTTGTGGTCATCCTGCACCCAGGCAATCCGATATGGATGTGGGTGTTTCTATCTCTTGAGCTTCAACTTTGTCACCATCTCTTTTGACACCAAATTTTCAGTGCTTCCACTATCAATAATCACATCACAACATTTACCTTCACACTTGCACCTGGTGTGAAACAGGCTCCTTCTTTGCTCAGGTTCATTCTCACCACTCAACAAGACTCTTCTGTTAATCAACGTTTCTCCTCTTTCAGCATCTTCAAAATTTGATGATCTGGCATCTTCATCTACATGTGCAACTCTGGCCTGGCTGTCGTTTCTCCTGTCTGTTCTACCTTGGTACTAAGGACATTCAAATGCCCTATGACCTTCTTCTCCACAGTGAAAACATGTTCCACGGAAGCCTCCTCTTCCAGATCCTTGTCCTCTTCCTCTTCCTCTCTGATCTCTATTATTCTGATCCTGGAAGTGATTAGAATTATTTCCATGCTGATTCTGACCGCTACTAGCTTCATCCTTCTTTTTTGGATCTTCATTTCGGCCACCATATGACTGTCCACCAGATCGTCCACCGCGACCTCTTCCATTTTGTCTGCTCTCAAACTTCTTGTTTAGCTTTTCCTCCACTTTTAGGGAAAACTGGTATGCCTCTTCAATACTGTTCATTCGAACCAGATTCAGCTCCTCTTGAATGCTTGGCCTTAACCCATTAAGGTATCGGGCAACTTTCTCCTTATCAGCTTCTGCATGGCCTGTTCTGATGAGAAGTCGATAGAACTCCTCTATATACTCCTGAATAGATCTTCCTGCTTGCTTCAAACTCTGCATTTTCTTCAGTAGGTCAAGCTCATAATCAACGGGAATGAACTGTCGCTTTAATTTATGCACCATCTGATCCCATCTCATGATTTTCTCCTTTCCCCTTCTGTTTCGCTCCAACTGAATTTCTTGCCACCAGATCTTTGCATGACCTTTCAGTCTGGCCTTCGCAAATTTGACCCTATCAGGATCCTCAACATCTTCGTACTCAAAATATTCCTCACATTCATTGATCCAGTCGATCAATTCCTCTGGGTTAAGATTTCCAGAAAATGTAGGAACCTCAATCTTAGGTCTTTTCCCAATCTTGGAAATTGCCCGAAAAAGTCTTTCTTCCTCATGGTTCACAATTTTAGCTTCTCCTTCTTGATATTCTTCTTCAGCTTCATCCTCGCTTTCATCTCTGACATTAAGATTCATTCTCCTGTGAATCTCTTCTTGCAATGCTCGCACTTGTCTCTGCAGCTCTCTAACCTCAGGTGTCACAGCACCAGCTCTTCCACCACGTTCTCTTTATGGAGGCATTTTCACGATGCGCGCTGAAACCCTAACCATGGTCCTGGTGCAAACTGCCTCACAGTCGGCAATCTGTTTACACACTCAAGAACTCCTGCTCTGATACCACTTGATGAAGGGTGCTCCCCTTAATACCACAAACACATAACAGATATAGAGAAACAACAACAATATGCAAGAACAGAAAATTGGCTTCTTATTATCTCCACAAATGTGGAATTACAAACTTTCAGAATTACAATATGCAAAGCCACATGGGCATTCCCTTACAATATTCTGTAGGACAAAGCCTCGAACTATTACCCAGATCTACTACCCAGAACTATTCTGAATTGCCTAAGACAATAATACAGCCTTCCTTATATAGGCAATTTTCCACCGCCTGGGAAAGTTCCAGAATTTTAGCCAATAAGGCCGACCAAACTTAGAATTATTTTATTTTACATTTTATTACATCATAGTTGGCTCAAGATAACCTTTGAAACCCGAACAGAAATTTTGAAGAAAATTATTTTTCGCCATTTCAGGTGGCCCAACTTCCGAAGATCATAAGTCATCACTAGTTGACCCTATCAGCTATTATAACCCCATTTCAAAAACACCACGAAGCGCTCTACAGGCTTGACTGGCACAAGCGCTCGTCACCCAAATTTTTGACCTCATCCAGGGCCTCTAAAGCCTTCAAAACTGAGTTCAAAGTTTCTGTACCCTGCTGCCAATACCGAAAATCTTTGATATCTTCCAATATAAACTTGATCTGGCAATGAAACTTTACTGGCAGACTTATATGACCAAAATGAACCTCCAAGAAAGAAATCAAATCATTCTGAGCACATACAAAAATTACCAAAAATAGTAACTTTCCATAAATAGCAGCTCTGCACAAAATAGCCCTTATTGAATATAAAAACAAAAATATTATTTTTGGGTGATGCAAGATTTCTCTTACACCCAAGATGCTCCTGCATCACCTAAAGTTGTGAAAAGTAAGTTTATGAGTGCAATAGAAAATCTATACACTTGAGGTATAATTTGAGAAGTTTATGTTTCTTTGGTATTGTTGTCAAAGAGGGAGATGTATGTGAATATAGCAAGGAGATGATGAATAGAGATGAATATATGAAGTAGGGAGATGAATAAGTCAATTGATGTAAGAAGGAGAAGTTTACTGAAAGAGGGAGAATAGTATATTATGAAGAAGATGAATGACATGAAGAAATCTACTAATAGAAGGAGAATGTTGCTGGTGGAATCAGGATGGAAAGTGTTATTGATAGAAAGAGAGATTACAAATGGAAGATCAAGAACAAAAAAGGAAAAGCTACAACTTAGAGGGAGTACAAAATATGAATGAGACTGAAGACTACTAGAGGATACCATCATCAATTGAACATTGAATTTGTTAGTGTTGCCATCAATGCCAAAAAGGGAGATTCTTACTATAACTGATAGTAATATTGAAGGTTGATTATCTGATAGAACTGATGATGAAGACCGACCAAGATAAGAGGAATACACGATAGTAGAAAGGTTAGATCATTTATTGTCTTGTCATTGATGTCAAGCAATTGATTTCTGGTTTATATTATGTTTCCATATCATTCGGTAATGATATAAGATGAATGAGTTAGGGAGAAGAAGAAATGAGAAGTTGAGAAGTTTAAGAAGTTAATTGGGAAACATATATCGATCAGTTAATGATTATATTATGTTGATATAATTTTTTTCTACCTAACATATGATTATATTAAGTCAGTAAATCATGGTGATGAAAATTTGATAATTTGGTAAGTGAAGTTGTTTTGGCTATTGAGAAGGATATGTCACTTGGTAGGGTAAAGGTAAAAAGAAAGGTCACTCGGTAAAGTAAAAGGAACCCAAGACACCAAGTGATGTAATCAAAATTAAAATGGAGAACACTGAGTGAGGAACACATATTAAATAGGGATTGAATCGACATTTAATGATTGGCTATGATGAGTTGGATGATCATGATGATGAGGAAAGTTAGTTACAAGAGATCTACGGATAGGAAAATTCAAGGTGAAGATCTATGGAAAGATCTAAGTGGCAAAAGAGATGCAAAAAGTTTCTAGAAATGTTCAAGTTCCTAGGTGAAAAGAAAACGTGTTACTGATATTCAAATTCAAGGTATAATGAATTGAACGGTCAAGATTGATTAAAGGAAAATGTAATAGATGAGATTAAGAGGAAAAATTTTTCTATATGAAGGATGATCTTATATGGACAAATGGCTGGAAAAATGAATAGTTGAAGGGTTACCGAATATTGCAGAGAAGAAGGAACAAAGAGATTCTGAGTGGGAAAAGAAGGATTTAATGAAGTGTTGATGCCAGTGGATAATGAAGAATTTACGTGAAGACATAAGAGTACACAAATATCTGATTGAGAAAAGATAGTTGCAAATCTACATGTCAATTTTATTACTATTTCTTATTAGCATTTATAATAGTGAAATCTCTTAACAGAGTAGACCTAACAGTCTTATTGTAAAATCCTTGAGAAAGGTGAAATTCTAAAGAGTGTTTAAATCCCTCTAACAAGGCCACTCGTAATAGATATGAGGTAAATCCCTTGTCTGGGTCACACCTAACAATGTGTATTGTAATCTTTAACCATATTGGCTCTTAATCGAGTGTACTTCAGAAGAGCATTTTCTTTAGTGGGTGACAATTCCCACAGTGGTTTTTCTCAAAGATCGGTTTCCACATTAAATATTGATGTTACATGTTGTGAATGATTTGTGTGAATGATTTATTGATTGTTATAGTTTATTTACTATTGTCGATAAATAGTGAACTATGTATTATCGAGATGCTACTGAATTAATTAGAGAAAAGGTTCTAAGGTAATTGGGACCAAGGATTACTGATTCACCCTTGTCTCTATAATCCAACATATTTATCATTCTACTTTTGATCGCATCTTAGTAGAGCTTGATTCCTCGAAAGGTTTCCTAGCTAAAATCAAAATTGAATCATCCTTGGGATCTTGGATCCAACATCTTGACTATGAAGGTATTCCTTTTAGGTGTTGAAAATGCTAAAACTAGTCACATTTCATCCCAATGTGGCTTGGATCTGAAGAAGAAGAATTATTCTCCATCTTGGTGGAAGGCTACCTCTGCCTAGCATTACATAGTTCTAAAAGGCTCCTCTCATCCTAGGAAGGAGTCTACTCCTATCTTAGGAACTCAGGTGTCTAATGTGGTGTTGGATGGTGTAGGCTCTGATCTGCCTCCTGATGCATTTGTTGGGTTTGTTTCTGTTGTGGGTTCTTGTCCTATGCGCCCTTCTACGTGCTCTAGACTTTTCCTTTCTCTGAGTGGTGCCCGACTCTCTATTGGTGGTTCAGTGGGTGTTGGTTCTATTGGCACTATTGGTGCTTATTCTAGTTTTTCTAATCCTTCCATAGAAGGGTCTATTGATGGCCCTGTGTTGGCTTCTTTGCTAGAAGATTTAACCCCTGGGTGAACCCACAATAGTGGGTTACACTTTTTTGCCTGAACGGACAATGAACTCTACATTTTGAAAAAAACTTTTAGATTCAGATGCATATTGTCATTAAACCATTTGAAATCGAAAGGTGAAGTAAATTAGAGTCTTTTAGGATTTTCTATCTAAATTCTAAATATATTTTTTATTTTTGTTCTTGAATTGATTTGAATGGATTTTTCTTTCTCCCATGAAAATTGGTATGTTGTTGAAAACGTCATTTTCAAAGAGTTACATTGTTTTCATAGAGCATAACTTTTTTTCTAAAATAGATATCAAGTGCTTCTTTCAAATTTAGTTTTGTAACATCCATAGAAAGAGCATGCAATTTGTTTGACGACATTATCATGATTATTGCATATTTTATTAACGTTTGAAGTTGACTAAACCGTAATTTTTACATACCTTGACTACATAGCTTATAACTTGTCATGTATTTATGTAATTTTAATTTTTTTTTAATAGAAAGTAGACTCAAAGATGGAGGGCACTGTTATTTTTCAATTTTTTTTTCTCTTTTCTACTATTTTCATTGAATGTCAAACTCAGAGGTTTATATTTGATAAAAAACTTACATTCGAGTAACGTCAAAAAATATATACATAATAAACTCAAAAATTGTCAAATCTATAATTGTTACAAAGCTCATTCTGAGTAATTTTGCAATGCAAAAGGATGTCTCCTTATTGTTCTATTTAACCCTTGCGATTGAGCCCCCGAAGCCATTAAATGTTTAGAATTTTATCAAACTTTGCAAATTACCCTTACTCAGGGACTTTCGATCGAAAGTATCTAGTTTCGATAGAAAGTACTTTCTATCAAAAGTACTTTCTATAAAAAGTACTTTACATGAAACTCTACAATTTTCTCTTACTCAGGGACTTTTGATACAAAGTACTTTCGATCGAAAGTATCCAGTTTTGATAGAAAGTACTTTCTATCGAAAGTACATGAGTAAATCCACACTTTTGTGATTTTAAGGAGGAGTTGCTTCCTCCGAAAAATTGCTACCCACTATTGTGGGTTCACACCCCTCTGTTGGGTGTTGGTTCTTCAGTTTTGGATTCGTTGTGTTGGAAGGATGAGGCTGCTAGAGTTGAAGAAGGTTGGATCATTGTTAAAGGAAAATATTCTAAGAAGTCCTCCCCTTTTTGTAACATGACCCTTGAGTCACATAAGAAGGGAACTAAAATTTAGTTCCCTTTCCTTCTGTTGTGGGCCTCTAATGATTTATCTTGTGCAATGGTGTGGGAGTTTTTTTTCTTTGGGCTACTTTGTTCCTATTTTTGGTAGAGTTGTTTTGTGGGTGTTTCTTGGGGTTTTTGACCTTTTGATCTGGATGTTTTGTTGTGTCTTGGGAACTTCATTGATCAATATTTAGTGTTATACTTGTATAGGTTTCAGGGCCCCTTCAAAACCTATTTTTACCTCAATAAAAAAAACTTCATAAATTTAAAAATTAATAACATGTGGTATAATTTTTGCACAATCTATGAGTTATTAATACAAGCTTTTTGATAAATCTGTGTGTTTTATTTCTTTCCACATTTCAAATCAAACTTTGTATCATTAGGTAGAGGAAAAATAAAAGATTATACAAAACATCCAAAGACACAATACCTAAATTTATCCAATTTTTTTATAAAAAAATTGAATAAAATAAAGAATAAATTACATAATAAGTGGCAATTAAAATATTGCTAGATGCCAGAGAATGATGAACACATAAAATAGACCTATGCTAGAACTTCTCAAATATCCATCTCGAATAAATAATTTAATAACATTCAAATTTCACTATAGTATAATCACATAATTAGCTGATAGGCTATTTGTGGGAGCTTTGCTCCCTGAAAAATTATTTTTCTAGCACAATCACATAATCAGTCTCGCCGCCTCTATTTTTCTTCCAATCATGCTTTTGGATTAGATGTTATCTTCTTATCTTTTTGGTTTCCACTTTTTTCCTATTATTTTTCCATTATCTCTATCTCTAATTTATTTTGTCCTACTTAAAATTTATTTTATTTATAATTTTTATATTCTCCTAATTAATACAAAAGATGATTTTTTGTTTATTATTTAAAAAAAATGAAAGATGATTTTTTATTTTTTATTTTAGAAATTTGAAGATATTTTATTAATTTTTATTTAAATTAAAAGTGTTTTTTAAAATATTGATTTTAAATATATTAAATTTTCAAGTTTAAATCTAATGAAATTGGTTAAAGATGATTTTTTATTTATTATTTTAAATATTAGAAGATATTATCATTGTTAATTTTAATTTTTGTATTTCTTTAATTAATACAAAAGATGTTCATTTATTTATTATTTTAGAAATTTGAAGATATTATCTTTGTTGATTTTTGTTTAAATTAAAAGATTTTTTTTAATAATATTTTATTTGAAATCTATTAAATTTTCATTTGTAAAGTGAATTGAGTTGGTTTCAAAAATATGTTATAGTCTAATTTTTTTAAAATTTAAAATTTTATTATTATTTGTGAATTGAGATGTTTTGTGAGGAAAAATATGTGTGCAAGGAAAATGACTCTTTGCTTTAGGGCAATAATGTGTGACTGCTAATATAAAATTACATCCTACATACCACTAGATGTAGCCTTTCACTAACCCTAAGATATTTATTCTAAACCGTCTGAGTTTGGAATAACCTTTCACTAATTAAGATTTGGATGTTGGTTAGTCAATTTTTTTACCACTCCACATCACATCTTCGATTTTTCTATAGGCACATTTCTTGCAACTATTCACAATGCAAATACTAGTACATATATATTTCTAATAATTTTCTCTTGACGGTTGGTTAGTCAATTTTTTTTTCCTTTTTTTAATTTTTTAACTTATGAAAAAAATAGTCCATTAATTTTGATTTATCTGAACTTTTAGTTTTGTTATCAAGATTTGACCTTTTTTTGTTGATGGTTTTGTTATTACATATGAGTTGTTTTCCTCCTTTTAATTTGGTCCTCACAAATTCATCTTATTTTTCTTTTTAGTAATCCAAATTTATGTTTCAAATGTCTTCTTTTTTTTCTTTTTTAACTTAAGGGGAAAATATGGCTATCAATTTTGATTTGTCTTCTTTTAGTTTTGTTATTAAGGTTTAACCCTTTTTTTGTTGATGCTTTTGTCATTACATTTGAGTTGTTTTCCTTCTTTTAATTTGGTCCTACAAATTCATTGTATTTTTCTTTTTTGTTAATGGTTTTATTTTTACACGACTCTTTTTAAAAAAAAATGTCCTCACAAATTCATCTTATTTTTTATTTTAGTAATCTAAATTTATTTTAGCAAATGTATCTTATTTTTTTCTTTTATTTTGGTCCTCATAAATTTATCTTTTTTGTTTCTTCTTTTTCATTGTAATTTTTTTAAATATTTAGATGCTATCTTAAACACATGTAAATAAGAAAAAACATCATTTTAAATAAAACTATCAGGGCTAATTAAATAATATGATTAATTATATACAATAATTTTAAATAAAATTTAGAATAATGGATATGATATGTAGTTGGATCTTGAAGATAAAATAATGATATTGAATATTTGTTATGGATTAACTTGAGAGGTAGGATCAATTATTAAATTAGGACTTGAGTGGGATTTATTTTTAACTTAAATTTTAAATCCTAGGGGTTCAAATTCACACTATGAAAATGAGTCAAGTCGACTCCACACATGTAAATATAATCTAAGGTGATAAATTGGGTATCTAGAGATTAGGACAAGGTGTTTGGGATAAAATATAATGAGATTAGGATGTGATAATATTATGGGCCAAATTTATGCAAGAGTACGCCACATGTAGACTACTTATTGCATTAGGAAACTTTGACCAAAATAAATAATAAAAACAAAAAGCCCAAAACATAAGGGAAAGAGCATTGGAATACATTGTTGTCATTACAGTTTACCCCCACTTTTAAGACAAACTACTAGAAAAATACGTGTCTAATAAAAACATGCAACCGACATAGAAGTTAAATATTTTTTAAATATTTAAAAAGAAATGAATCTACATAAAATATATAAACCATTCTTGATTTCCTCTCACAAAGAGTATTTCATTAGAAACATGTAAAGTTGAAAATACCATGGAATGAGTAGCATTGATCACATATTTAAAATAAGAACAAACTTCATCTTTCTTGAAAAAATTAAGAAGTGTAAGAGAATCCATCTAATACAAAAAGAGGTGAAGCTTCAACTAAAAAAAATGTAAAAGGGACTCCAAAGAAGCTAATACCAATAAATCTCTTATTGATATGAGAATATGATTGAGCCTGTCATTATAAAAAAATAAACAAGTACAAAAAAGAATGGTCATATATATGACTCTCAATTAGTTTTATACAAAGGATGCAATAAATTGAAGAGGAGAACAATATAAGTGTGATAAGGAACATGAACATGGTAAAAGATGACATTATATGATTATCATTTAAGGATATAAGATATTTCCCAACAATCATCCCAATTAAGATAGTAGCATCATAAGGATTAGTTTTCCTCTGTATATCATTAATATGTACTTTTATGCCCTTCAACTTACCCACATTGGTGGTTAATTTATGTGAAACATAAAGGGATACAAAAAATAACAAGAATAGGAGTGATCAAGGGGGGATTGCATATGGATTGATATATAAGGTTGGAATAGTTATTTATATGAGTTTAAGAATATAAGAGGGTATATGCACGAAGATGGGGGACCAAAAAGGTGCCAATTTTTTTTGGTCCCCTATTTCACATAGGGAAAACACCCAATAGGGTGCACGCCCTATAGGGCATACACCCTATTTAAAAAATGATACAAAAAAACCCCAACTAAAAAACACAAAACACTTCATTCCAGCCACAAGCTTGGGGTTTTTTGTTGTAAAAATAGCATACGCAATTATCAGCTGGTCAATTTTCTTCATAGTTGTTAGGATTAGAAGACATAAATCTAATAGTTACATGCAAATATAACCAATAATATAAAGGAATAAAGCACATAGAAGTAGAACAATAAGACAAAAGATTTAATGTGGTTCACCCAATCTTGGGCTACATCCACCAAATAGAGAGTCCAATCTTATTATCGAGTAATTTCATCCTGTTACAATCTGCAATCCCTTGCAACTCAATACCACTACAAGAAGCTACAAAATTCTCTATTGAAAACCCTAACCCTTAGCCATTATAACAAGAATTATGTCGGTTAACAAGTTAACCCTTAAAATACTTGACGAGTCAACCTAAGGAAAAGCTTGATGAGTCAACCTACGGAAATACTTGACAAGTTAGCTCAAAAATGCTTGACGAGTTAACCCCATGATAAATGGAAAGTGAATAGTACTTTCCTGACTAGTCACCAAAAACCAATAATATCTATATTAGATTTCTTCAAAAATGTCTCGATGACATAGAGGAGGTCGAAAAGGTAAGTTAATTTATAGCCTAGATGCTTCATTTTTTATTAAAATTAAAATTTTATTTAAGTTTTTAACCAAATTTTGTTCTCTTTGCCTCTTTTATTAAAATTTTATTTTAATTAGTGTTTTAAGATAAATTTTGTTTTAATTTCCAAGAAAGAATAATCCTCCTAAAACAAACCCTCCACCTTCTCCTCACGAAGAAATGAAAGAATAAATTAATGAAGAAAATGAACCCCAACCTCCTCCATCAATCTAGAGACCTCCACTTGGAACACAAGAAAATTTGATTAAGCAAATAGAAAGTAGAAAAGATGAATTGCGATCTTTGGTTGGGAGGTTAAAATAATCTATTAATACAAATCCTAGAAAGGAAACACTTGCAAAGTCATTAGAATCAAACTTGACCCACATAGGATCAGTTAGTGGGAAACTAAATATATGGTTAAACAAAAGAGAAGAACAAAAATAATATTATGTAGATAATTTATAATATGAGGATATAAAATAATAAATAAATAATGAAAGGTGACATTTGCAAGCTATTTTTAAATCCAAAAAAGAACGAAAAATTCTTAACTACTTGCAGGAGGTTTTTGATCCAGTGGTGCGTGCATGAAGAAATAAAAAAATAACTTTTGGGGCAGATCGTGGATGGTTTTCGATACCCCTCCTTGTAACAATCATGAGGTTCCACTATATTTCTTGAGGAAACTATATTGTGAGTTTATCCTCAAGGAGATCCTAAATTATTTTGACTTTCTAGAATCTTCATGTAGAGGTGGACATTTATCATTTGATAGACCGGAGACACATCATGACCCTAACACACCTAGGGTGGCCATTGGAAAGCCACATATTCAGCATGTTAGTGTTCCTTCCATTATGAAGGAACATCTAGAGGCTGACACACTAGGCATAATTAGTGCTATGACACAGACTCTCATAAAGTGTGCTACTCCTTTAGTGGAGGGTGAGCATCATTAGCCTTTAAGGGGCCATATTTGTGGGTCATGTGAAGCTATATGCACATATGTAGTGTTGAAACACTAAGAGCTAGTGATGGAATGATGATTGATGATTTAATGAATCTTACTTTTGGCATTGATACACAGGTAAATACTTGTAAGTTCATTTAATTTACTTGATTATATTTAACTTATAAATGAATGAATAAATAAATTAGTATCTAATAATTATGATCAAAATTAAGGGTAAGAGTGTCAGTGGCATTGATAGTGTTTCCTTGGGCCCCTTTTACACAATGTCATCAAGCCCATAGGTATGTATCTAATAAAGCAATTTAATTAATACATGTGTTTAGTATGTAATTATATGAATAGTTGTCTCATAACTAATTGTGCATGTGTATTAGTTTACCAATGCACCCTCGACGTTCACTCCACATAGCAGAGGACATTGCGACACATTCCCCAAGGTATGTTTATTTGAATGTTAAATTTTGATTTAATTGATTATATTTAATTAATAAATGAATAAATAACTAAATTAGTAGAAAAATTATGATCAAAATCTAGAGCCAAAGTATTCACGGAAGTGGTCACATTCCTTCACCCACCTTTTCCAAGACATCACTGAGTCCATAGGTATATACGTAATAAAACATTATAATTATTACATGTGAGTAGTGTGTTATTATATTAATAGTTTTCTTATAACTTACCATACATGTGCATTAGTTTACTGTTGGACCCTCGATGTTGACACCACACACTAAAGGACATCGTAGAACTTTTACAGAGGTACCATTTATTCATTTGTGTGGTTGTAAGAAAATATAGATATTCTTGATAACTACATAATACTCTTGTTGTTTCTATTTCAGTTGTTGACATCATAGACTCCTCCTATTCGTAACTCTTTGGATCATGGGATTGTTGCAGTTGTAGCGAGTTACAAAGCATTGACTAAGGTATGAAAGAGATTACTTAATTTTAATTGTTGTTTTAATGGTTTGTATTAAATTTTTTAATGATATTCATGTATGTATTTTAATTATTATTTTGATTATTTTTGTAGGGACTTGTTACTCCAGATCATCAGTGTGCCCCTTTTGTGGATGAATATAATGACTATTTGATAGCGGTAAGTGAATATTCTATTGTATGTCATCGTATAATTCAATTTTGATGTATATTGGTTATCGATGTTTATACTTTTGATTTTATCATTTGGAGCTCTACAAGATTCTAGACAGGAGGACAAGTGAGTGCACTCATAAGACTCCATCATCCATGGCATCTCCATCCATGTGACATTCGAAGGCATCTTGGGACTTGTTTTCTTCCCCTCATGGGAAAGGACTAGATTAGGGACATATATTGTATGCCTATATGGAATTATTTGACACATTTTTTTTATATTGTATATGCAACACATTCTACATCCATTTGGCTTTGAGGAAGCCAATTTGACTATATTGGGAAGCAAGCATTACATATTTTGCATTAAAACTTGAATAGTTGTCATAGCAACTTTTGTGCAACTTTGACAACATTTGCTTAATCACTTACCTAGACTCTTAAATTCCATTGCAACACCTCAAACAAGTTTAAATAGGTCATAAAAGACTAAAAATATTATTCTTACCACATTGTAGTCCTATTGGAGCAATTTGGCCACCTTGATCCATTCAGGGTCTTATAAGCACCTCAAGGGATGCACCGATATAGTGTGGTCTAGAACATTTAAATGAGTTGAAAAGTATAATTTTTTTTTCCTAATTTTACTTGCCCAATTAAAGGTGTTAGAAAAAACAAATTGAGGCCACGATGAATGGTTTGAAAGATACACAATGTTGTGACTTTTATTTGAGTGACATTGCAAGATTTGGCATCAACTGATATGAGGTTGACAATTTCAAATGGTTTTAAATCTACCAAAATGACCATAAGATTTTGTGAAAATCAACAACATGATCTCATAGCACCTAATGGCTCATTAATATGTTGCATGATCTCCGAGAAAGGACCCCCTAAAGATCGCCAATTTTGGTGCTTAGTGCACCTTAAGGGAGACTTCACTCTGGAGTGATCAGGAAAGTTTGAGCCACTTGGTGAGTGAAATAAGGTCATTCCTAGTGTTTACCAAGCCAAGTAGAGTTGTTGGCATAGATGGTTCAAGGCCAAAATGAACAGTTTAAAATATATGCACAATTGCAAATTTTAATCGAGTTACATTGCAACTTCTGGCATCGACTAAGATTGTCTTTCCAATTTTAAATGGCTTAGAATCTCCCAAAATGATGATATTATTTTGTGGATGCTGGTAACCCAATCTTGTAGCACCTAACAGTTTTTTGGCATGTCTCATGAGCTTTGAGAAATAGACCCCTAAATACCATCAATTTTGGTGCTCAGTTCACCTTAAGGGACACTTTGCTTCGAAGTGGTCCAGAATGCTTGAGTCACTTGGTGTGAAATATAAGGTCCTTCCTAGTTTTTACTTGGCCAACCAGAGCTATTGGCACAGATAGTTTGAGACCACAATGAATGCTTTGAAAGATATTCACAGTTGCAACATTCAATTAAGTTGCACTACAAGTTTTGGCATTGATCAAGATTGTGTTGTCAATTTTAAATGGTTTTGAATATCTCAAAATAGCAATAGGTTTTTTTGGATGCTAGCAACAAGATCTCATGCCACCTGATGGTTCATTAGTATGTCGTACAAGCTCTAAGAAAAACTCCCCTAAAGATCACCAATTTTGGTGCTCAATGCACCTTAAGGAACACTTCACTTCGGAGTGGTCGGGAACCTTCAAGCCACTTGGTGAGAAAAAAAAGGTCATTCCTAGCATTTACCTAGCCAACCAGAGCTATTGGCAAAAATTGTTTGAGGCCACGACAAATGGTCTGTAATATATGCACAGTTGCAACTTTCAACTGAGTCACATTGCAAGCTCTTACATCGATTGAGATTGTGTTTCTGATTACAAATGGATTCAAATCTCCCCAAATGATGATATACTTCTTTTGATGTCAAAAACATGATCTTTTAGCACTTGAAAGTTCATTGGTACATCACACGAGATCCGAGAAATGATCCCTCACTACAATATTTGGGGTCAAATTTTGACACCAATTTGCGACGCCACTACAATTTATGTTTGTTTTTTGTGTTTTTTTTACAAGTGCCCTCGACTGTGTCATAAGAGCGATGATGATGTCGTAATTGTGACACCCATTTGGTTATAAACAAAAAATAAAAGAAAAAGAAAGTGTCATTTGTAATTTTTGTGAATTCGAAGAGCTGCCGCGAAGATGGCACTGCACTTTTGCGTGGCACGAAGAGGCCAACACCGTGTGGGAAGAGGGCATTGGCACTTGAGGTAGGAATTCAAGCTTTGTCTTCTCATTAACTCAATTTCATTTTGATGGCATTTGTTGATTTAATGGCACAATATGAATGTTAATAGTGGCATTGTTTACATCTTAGCATTTGGAATGCTTA
Source organism: Chamaecyparis obtusa (assembly GCA_027943335.1). Lineage (NCBI taxonomy): Eukaryota > Viridiplantae > Streptophyta > Pinopsida > Cupressales > Cupressaceae > Chamaecyparis > Chamaecyparis obtusa. The sequence goes on along the minus strand of BSBK01007333.1, from coordinate 399,595 downwards.
ATGACCTGCGAGCTTTGAGAGCTAGGGCATCATTGCTATTACCTTCAAGGCATTGTGTGAAGTGTTTGATCTCTCTTTATTTGTTTTGTTGTTGATATTCACTATGTGGTACTCCCTATTTATGATCATTTCATGAGGAAATGTCTTGGTGGCTCGCGGGCTACAAGTTAGGGCATCATACATTGTTTATGAGCTCACTATTGAATATTGGCATTGTTTACATCTTTTCATTTGGAATGTTTGATGACCCATGAGGTTTGAGAGCTAGGACATCATTGCTATTACCTTCAAGGCATTGTGTGAAGTGTTTGATCTCTCTTTATTTTTTTTGCTATTAATATTCACTATGTGGTACTCCTCGTTTATGATCATTTCATGAGGAAATGTCTTGATGGCTCACAGGATGCAAGCTAGGGCATCATACATTGTTCATGAGATCACTGTTTAATACTGGCATTATTTACATCTTTTCATTTGGAATGCTTGATGACCTACGAGCTTTGAGAGCTAGGGCATCGTTTCTATTACCTTTAAGGCATTGTGTGAAGTGTTTTATCTCTCTTTATTTATTTTTCTGTTGATATTCACTATGTGGTACTCCCCGTTTATGATCATTTTATGATATTGTCTTGATGGCTCGCGAGCTGCTAGCTAGGGCATCATACATGGTTCATGAGCTCACCGTTTAATACTGGCATTATTCATGAGCTCACTGTTTAATATCTGGCCAGGCCATGTAAATGGTACCAGGCCAACCCGATTAGCCCAACAAAATGTGTCATGTTTATCTTTGTCAAATACACTCGTTCACCATTTTGTTCTTGTTCTTCACACAAATATTGCATCAAAAGTATTAGTAAACAATGATTCAAAGAAAAAAGAAACAACTACAATAGACCAGACCCCAAAAGAATATAGTCAAGGAGAAATAGTGCCCTAATCAGAGACAAAATGAACTCTTAATGTAAGAAAACATGGAACCAAAGAGGGGAAAGTAAGGCACCAACCAGACTTGGGAAAATATAGCATCCGAAATCATAGAGGATGCTGACAGAACAAGGAGGTTAGCAAGTTAAAAACTCAACACCAAATAAAGCATGGAAAGGCACTAAAGAGCAAGAGAACTAGCATCCAAATTAATACCAATAGAAGCATTAATAATCTGGATACTAGAAAGGATAGGTTTAGTTTAAGGATGAAATTTTTTACAAACACTATACATGAAAACCATAGCCCAAACAAAATGATGACCGCATGATTCCTTTACCCGCACATGCCAAATTTTATTACCATTTTCATCAAACATGATCTACTAAAGTTTCCTATGGTGTTTGGAAGTCAACCTAATTTACATTTCTTAGTTGTAACAGTTAGTCATAAATTTGAATTAAAAATACTTGTCACAATGATTTGTAAATTATAGATCTCTTTCTATGATGAAGAGCTGAAATCAACTCCAAACAGTTTTAGATTATGACAAGAATAAATTTCATACCTTGTCCACACAAGATCAACTGTAAATATCTTAGCCTTCTTCTCCCCTAAATTCACAATAAGAACAATTAAAATTGAATGCTCTTAGTTTTTCTTCAAATCTATTCGAAACTCCTATGAATTCACTGCGCATCAGGTATGACATATGAAGGAATGAATTTGAAATAAGAAAGAAAAATCTTTCTATTTAAAAACTAGCATAATTAAGCCTCAAACAAAAAAAAGTGCAAACGTATAAACTTACAAGCTATATACACCACTATGATCCACTGAAAGGGTCTTAGCCTTCTTCTCCCCTAAAATCACAATAGGAACAAATAAAATTCAATACTCTTAGTTTTTATTCAAATCTATTCGAAACTCCTATCAGCTCATTGTCCAATAGTTAAACTAACCTATGACTTCAAAGAAGGAATTATGAAATATAGTTGTAGGTACTTATCTCTTCTATAATGATGGAGGAGTCAAAGGTAATGATCAATGAGGTTGCTACTATTAGATCATACATTAATACACTTACTATTTTGAATTTGAGCACGAGCATCATGCAATGTTATTGCTGTCATTGCATGCTTGCTGTTGTTGTGCACCATATATTATTTTATACACTGTTTATTTCATTGAGACCGCGAGCTTGGCATTTGTAATGTATTTTATGTAATTGGATCAATGCTACCATATTGTTGAGGCTGTGTATGGCTTGAATATGCACATGCATAATTGTAGATAAGGATCAGTAATAGGGTGCTAGGCATTTCTTAGATCCTTTGGATCTAACCCCATCTTTTCCTTCCTTGCAGGTTTTGGATCATACAAGAGCATACTGGATTGAACCCTAGGTCAACACTTCATTACTTCAGGAAATGTCTGGTACCTTCATTATTTATGTTCATCCACTTATGTATGTTTGCATTCATTCATATTCTTTTGAAAGTTGGCTATTAGCGACCATATATGATGATTCTTGATGTTTTTGGGTCATTTGATGAAAAGATGTAAAAGTTTCTTAAAAGTCTTGAAATATCGTAAGTAAAAACATTACACAGTGGAATTTTGATTAAGTACAATATGAATTCACATGCCTTTAATTATGATACACTTTTGAAATTATCACTCATTGGTCATTTGACAATTCAAGATGTAAGTATCAGAATATAGACTGTTGTAAAAGGAAGAAAAACATATGTATCATCATTTAATACAAAATATAAAAGTATCCCATGAACACACATTTGCTATTATAACAACCATCTTCCAATCCCATGGTGTACTAGTCTCAAAGTAAGAATAATTTACTCAAGCCATCATATAAGTATCATCCTAAATTTTAAATAGACATTGACAATGGATGTACAACACTGAGCAATAATAAATTATAGAGTTTCACTGCAATTTCTATGTCTACTTACAATCATCCTACTACTTACACTGCAATTTCTATGTCCACTTACAATAATAAATTACAGAGTTTCACTGCAATTTCTATGTTCACTGCCATTAAAATATATCACTCCTCTTGTTATATAGGCATCCTTCTCATTAAGTGTTTCCATTAAAATATATCACTCCTCCTGTTATATAATGTATATGCATACTTGTTTAAAATTCCATACTTTTAGGGTACTGAATTTATTACAAATCCTTGCCATTAAGCTTAAGTATACTTTTAGGGTACCTGAATTTATTAAAAATCCTTTCCATTAATGCCACATATTTGATTTGACATTTAAATCAAGAGACCGTAATCATTATTTAAATAAGTCTTGAGGCCATCACTTCTAATTATGGTTGCACAAACCAAGGAGGTACTTCATTAAGTCCGTTACATGCTAGCATTTAATTCCCTTTGTTGTGGGTCCCAACACACCGCTGGCTTTAGAAACTCATGCTCTGGCTGACGTCATTGAACTCTCTTGAACATACATGAACCAAGTTCTCTGGAGTTCTCAACTATTCTTTGCTGTTCGAGACTTTTTACTGTCGACAAACTTTAGGCAAAATTCCATACCTGGAATCATTAAGTTGAAACTTCTTACGATTCAAATTGCCTTATGTTTTATCCCCTTTCTAGTGTTCTCAAAGAAAACAACCAATCACCTACAAAAGTGCAAACTTAATCAAAATGTCAAAAAAAAAATGCGAACATCTTTGAACCTAAGGGAACACAGTTCTACACTGTTCACCAGTGTTCAGGGGTGTTCAAGACCATTCTACGTATGAAACGTTAAGTGACTGAGAAGACCAAAGCAATGAATGAACTAAATACAAAGATCAAAGGGAAGACTATGAGAGACATATTTTGACACAGAGACAATTCTGAGGATATGCATTTGCTTAAGAAAAACCAAGGATCAAGATAGAAACTGGGACTAACATTGGCTCCAACTGGGGACTACTTTTTGACTCAAAAGGTAGAGAACTCAGCATCTCTAGTTTCGCAAAAATGAAAGGGGTAACCAACACAAAAACAAGGGAAGGAAACTAACCTAATATGTACAGACAGAAAAACTCGAGGACCTTACAATTTTACCAGCTTCATGTCCTGTCCATTATAGGAATATGGTAGGACAGAACCATCTGGATAAGCCAACCTGAAAGCATTAGATCCCAATTCTTCTCTGACTATAAAGGGCCCTTTCCACAAGGATTCAAACTTGCCATGTGTTCCCTTTGGTTCTTTCCTTTTATCCCACAGTAGCACCTCATCTCCTTTCATAAACTTTCTAGGCCGTGCCTTTCTGTCGAAGATATTTTTAATCCTGAGTTGATGTTATGTAATTCTATCCACTAGAGCTTCCCTTTCAACTTCAAGCTTTTGCAAGAACATTATCCTTTTTTCAAGAGAGTCTTTAAAAGTTTGATCTTCTATTGCAGCTTGGAGATTGATCACTGACAATTCCAAAGGAAGGGAAACTTGTGCTCCTATACCATACACTAGCTCAAACGGTGCCATACTGATTGCCCTTTTGGGTGTGATCCTATCTACCCAAAGGGCTTCAAATAGTTTCTTATGCCAATTTCTTCCATTAAAATCCACTAGCTTTTTCATGATGGCAACCAAATTCTTGTTACTGGATTCAGCCTGCCCGTTTCCTTGGGGAAAATAATCAGATGAATGAGCCAAGGAAATACTATGATCATAATAGAATAATATTAGTTCTTGAGATGAAAAATAAGTGGCATTGTCTGTTACAATCTTCTGTGGTACACCAAAACAGACCAAAATATTGTTCTTCAAAAATTCACATACCACTTGGGAATTGGCTTTTTTAGTTGGGATAGCCTCCACCCACTTAGTGAAGTAATCGGTGGCTGTCAAAATATAAATATCTCCAGCACTAGAAGAAGGATTAACAGGACCTATAAAATTGAGTCCCCATTATTTAAAGGGCTCTTCAATCACAATTGGTTTTAGAGGCAATGCTGCTAATTGTGGTTTTCTAGTAAATAATTGGCATTTCTCACAGCTTCTAACAAAAGCATAGGCATCTTTAAACATACCCAGCCAATAAAAACAATTACGTAAAATTTTAAAAGCAGTGACTGAGGAAGAAAAATGACCTCCACATGCTTCTTCATGAAAAGCTTTAAGTAATTGTTTCTGTTGTTCCTCGTCCACACACCTAAGGTTCCATCTACACATCTCTTGAACAACGCACCTTGCCAAATCACATATTTATCTACTTGCAATCTAAGATTATGTCTCTCTTTTGGTGTCAAGCTGGTAGGAAATTCCCCATAGGTTAGGTAATAAGCTATGTTACTGAACCAAGGATCTGTTAGGCTTACCAACAATGCATGTGACTGCTCACCTTCTAAATCTCTTTCATGATTTGGGTTTTCAGCTATGAATTTACACAATCCTCTTCCCCTGACCAATTTGGTCAGTTTTATTGTCAAGTCATACTCTTGAATCTTGGTCACCCATGCTGCTCTCTTATTTATTGCAATCTCTTGTTGTGTGAGTAGACTCTTCACAGCAGTGTCCAGAACAAAAACCTCAGAATGTGAATGCAAGATATAAAACCTGAATTGTTTAACAGCTTTAACAACCGCAAAAGCTTGTTTTTCAATGAGCAAGTACTTCAGTTCATGCTTTTTCAGGGGGGTGCTCATGAACAAAATAGGCACTTCAGTTCCTCCATCATTCTTTTGAGTGAGCATGGCAGAAAGTGAATGATCAGAGGCATAACAATAAATGAAAAAATCTTTCTTGTAATCCAGATATACCAAAGAAGGAGCACTAGCTACAGCATCTTTAATTTCTTTAAAAGCTTTTTGTCTGGCCTCCGTCCATTTAAAAGGTTTTTTTTCACTCATCATCCCTACAATATGCTGGGTAAGCTCAGAGAAGTTTGGCACAAAAGCCCGTAAGAAATTAATCTACCCGAAAAATGACTTTACACCAGTTCTTGTAGATGGAAGACTTAGCTGCTGAATGGCTTTTACCCTTTCAGGGCCTATTCTTATCCCTTCCTTAGAAATGATATGACCTAATAGTTTTCCTTTGTTAACACAAAAGATTGACTTCTTAGGGTTGAGTAAGATACCATGGTCACGACACCTTTGAAGTACTAATTTCAAATCTCTAAGGAGATGTTTACACCTGCGGGAGTAGATTGTTAAATCATCTAGATATATAACAATAATCTTATTCTTCATATCAGCTAAGGATGAGTCCATTGCCCTTTGGAATGTTGCCCCAGCATTAATTAGGCCAAAGGGCATCCTGTTGTAAGAAAAAGTTCCCCAGGGTGTGGTGAAGGCTATTTTATGCTTATCATTCCCTGTCACACTGATCTGATTATATCCAGAGAATCCATCCAACATGGACATCATCTCTGACCTAGCCACTATTTGCAACACGTGTTCCATCTTTGGGAGGGCATAGTTGTCTTTCAGACTCGCCTGATTCAGGTTACAGAAGTCAACAAAAATTCTTATCTCACCATTTTTCTTTCTCATCGGAACAGTGTTCGTGATCCAAGTTGAGTGATGTATTGGATATATTATCCTTGCTTTTAACATCTTATCTACTTCACACATTATAGCTTCTGACACCTTAGGGTTATAACTATGCAATTTCTATTTGAAAGGTTTACATTCTAGTTTAAGAGGAATATTGTGGCTGAAATGCCCACCTCTAAAATCCTTCAAATCATCATAATTCCATGCAAAAACATCAGAAAAGGATGTCAACAAAGATTGAAGTCTCCCCTTTTCTTGAGAACAAAGAGATTTTCCTACACTTATCCATTTGGACTGTGTTTCATCCCCAATGTCAATCTTATCATACTCCCTAAGTGCTTTAGGGTGAGGATTTTCTTTCTTGTGAATAAAACTATCATCTTTTCTAGAAAATAAGTTTTCAAGTGTTACCGAGCCTTTAGGAATTTTGTTACTTTTTAATTGCACAATTCCATTTGACATTTGATTTTCAGAGACCAATTCTCCATGCTTTTCACTTGTCCCTTCAAAATAGGTAGATGCGAAGACTTCTACAAAAGTCATGAAATCATTAATACTAGCATCACTCTCAAAAACCTGCAAATGTTCTACATTATCAAGAACTGCTGGTCTGTAAATCATTTCTATCTTATAAGTGCTAGTTTTGAATTCTGGGTGAGGAAGCAATAAAGATGCTGAAATGGCTAAAGAATCCTCTTTCAAATTCAAACTCCTTGGAATAGCTTCTATACAAAAAGCATCAAAAGCTTCAATTTCTTTCCAGACCAATTCTCTATAATGTTTTAACCTTTCATTTTTCACTGTGAACTGCCCTCTAACTTGTTTAACAATTAACTCAGCATCACCTCTTGCAATGAGAGCTGTGATTCCATAAGCTTTTGCTTCTTGAAGACCTAGAAGAAAAGCTTCATATTCAGCTGTATTGTTGGTATTCTTGAAATCCAACTTATAAGAAAAAGGCAAACACTCCCCACTTGGACTTTTCGGAACAACCCCAGCTCCTGACCCTGCGTTAGCACAACTTCCATCAAACTCCATCGACCATAACTGTGTTGTCTCACTTAAGTCTCTTTCAACTGAGGAAACATGGTCTGTCATGATCATATAATTGCCAAACTCACACTCCTGATATAAGATTTAAGCCTTTGTATTATCTGAAGGGAATACAGTATATTTATTCTTTGCTTCCGGCACCAACTTCACCTTCTTCTTCCCAACAGGGATGACTGCTTCTGACCAGTCCATCTTTATTTCGCCACCCATATCTCGACAAAAGGTCCTACTCAATAACATTTCGTAAGTTGCTGGAATGTCCACCACTAAGATTGTTAGCTTCAGTTTTTTATCTGGATAGGCGGCTAGAACAGCTTGAGCATCTTTTACTTGCCCTACTAGGGGTACTTGGTTGCCGTCCATTGAATAGCATCTTCCAAATTTTTTTGTCAAGGTCAGACCAAGGGCTTTGGCAACAAAGGATGGCATGATATTATCAGACACTCCAGAGTCAACAATACAATTACTCAACTTAAGACCATTGAGGAGCAAGGAGATATAGAAAGGTTCAGGCTTTCTAGGCTCAAGTATATCACACTCGGCTTCAAGAGTGGAAGTATTGGGGGAATTATTTTGATTACTACCTGTTGGGGAAATTACCAATGGAGGTTGAACCAAATCCTCAGCTTGATTTGTCATGCATTGATTAGCATGTGAGGTATTAGGGGTATCACCTTTAACATATTGAACTAGCTTGTCAAGTTCCTTAGGATTTAACTTTAGATATTTCGCAGGTGAAATTTGGATAGCAGAAGATTGAAAAAATTCTACTATATCAAAAGAAGGAACTTTAGCACCCCTTGGCAATATTTTAAATTCTGAAGGTTTGACATTGGAGAAGGGAGGATTAATTACAGGTACATTACTCTTGCCAGCTGGAGCCGATGACGAAGGGCTGGAATTAGAAGAACTCTGATTACGGGTAAGCATAGCACAGGTTGAATCTTCAAGAGTGGCCAAAATATCTTCTCTTTCTGAGTCTGATTCGTATTCTAGGTAAAATGAGCCAGAGTCACTAGGTCACTCTTGAAATACTTCTTCAACCTTCATTTCTCCCAATACATTCAGAGTTACCTTCATTTGCATATGTCTCATCATATTAGGGCAGGTATCACCATCATGATCCATTGTTAAGTGAAAAGAACACATAACTCCATCTCTGGAAGATCCCTCAATAGCAAGTCTAGGCTGAGCTGAAGATAAATGAGGAGTTCTATTATGGTACTGTCCTGGTGGCCTTCTGTTAGAGTCTTGTGACATAGGTGAGTAAGTCACCCCTTGTTTAGGTAATTGTCTTTTCAAGGCTATAACATCATTCATCAACCTTTGAACCACCAGATCCATTGAAGAAGTTGAAGCTTGAGAAGATTGAACTTGGAGATCTTTCTTCCACTTTCCACCTATAATAAGATCATCTTCCAACTCAGTAGCCTAAGCTTGGGCTGTGTCCAAGTCTGCTGGTCTGCTTCTTCTTAAATGAAAACCAATATCAGGGGGCATGGAATTGATGAAGAAACATTGTTGATTTTCAGGAGTTGGCCTTTTATTTGTAGGAATCTTATGGATGACCTTATTATTTCTTGCCACATAGTCTCTCATAGGCTCATGAATCTCCTTTTTCATCTGTGTCAGTTGAGCTAGTAAAGAATGTTCATCGTTAGCACTTTTAAAATGCCCTTCAAAGGCAAGTTTCATAGAGTCCCAGCTAGTTATAGACCCAGTGGGTAGATGTCCAAACCATTCAACAGCCCTTTCTGTGAGAGTTTGGACAAAAAGCCTGACTGCTACATCTTCAGTTTGAACCGCCAGTATAGCAGTAGCAACATTAAAAGTGTTAAAGTGTTCATCTACAGACACTATACCATCTCACGTAAACTTTGGAAGTACATCTTTGGCACCCTTAGGAAGGGCATTATGTTGAGCCAAAGCTAAAGGTCCAACTGCGGCACCCCATGGCTGTGCCATGATAACTGTCGGGAAAATAGTTTGGAGGGGTGGGGCTTGAGTTCCTGACAGGGTTAAAGCTTGCTAATTATAGATCTTAGTAGAAGACCTAAAAGTCTCTTTTGGAGGAGAAGAAGGTCTGCTCTGGGCCTTTTTCTTGGGAGGATGAAGCTTTGTGATTTCAAGATTTCTCAATTCTTCAAAGACACTATCAAAGATTCCCGCCTCTCTCTGAGATCTAGTATATGGTCTCGACTCTAGCTTCATAATTTTATGGCCTTGGTATGGCTCTTTCAACAACTGTAGCTTCATGGGCAACTAGAATACCTCTCAACCATTCACCAATTTCTTCTTCCTCTTCTAAAACTAACTGAACTTGCTGATACTGTTCATTACTTGTTCTTACTTTCCAGGCCAAGTTATTTAAATCTGCAATAATATCTTCTTGCGTGTCTTGAAAATCTAGACCGGGTTGCAAGACTGGGGGAAGTTCAACACGACTAGGTATTCTATTAGTAGGTAATACCATAGTTACACATTTAAGCCAAACATAGACACTGGCTTACTAATTCGCCTCCCTAGTAGAGTCACCAAAAATTTGTTAGTAAACAGATTTAGTCTTAATTTTATCTATTGATAATTCTTCTCTATCGCCCTTTTTAAGACTAATTTTTACTAACAATTGGGTAAGTGTTGGATGCTCTCCACTTCCCTCTAAATTCTTTCTTAGGTACAACTCCCTAATTGAATTTGCAATTCAAGTTTTCCTTTTCTAACAACTATTCTGGTTTTAGCTTTTAACCTGAAAGCTTATAAGGCTGCTATAACATTCTTCAGATGTTCAGCATGTAAATAACTACTTTATGGAAAGATTTGATCAAACAGAAAATCACAGTTTCCCATTTCCAAAACATATAATTTACTAGAACTAAAATGTAATGATTTAATGACTGATTAACAAAAACCCCCAAGAATGCTGGATAAGATTTTATATACCAAAAATGAACATATCATTCAAACACAGGACATATGTTCATCCAATTCAAACTGCAAAGATTCAGAACAAGTATATATATATAATCAGATTGGTGTTTACATAATATAGATCAAAACATGCAACAAAAAATAAATCCTTATACAGCTTACTCAGAAAATTTTAGAGTACTATTTCAAAGAAAACTTCTTCAAAGAAAAAATACTAAGTCTGCCTTCAAAATTTTCTAACCCCTTCTTCTACGAAAACTAAGCTATTTAAAGTTTGAACAAAGCCGAGAGGTCTTCCGAAAAACCCGACCTCTCGGTTAAATAGTTAAAACAACTTAAAGAGTTAAAAGGACACCTGGCCCCATGAGTTTTAAAACATGAAATTGAAAAGATTAAATGTCAATCTCTACATCTTTCTCGGAGGCACGCTCCTCTTCTCTGGCGATATTCTCTCCTTCCGCTACAGTCTACTTTGTCATCTCCAGCTGCTTATGTGCCTGCAGTAGTTCCTTGGCATGCAGCATGTGTGGTACCCTCAAGTTCATGATCCTAAACATTGTGGCTTCTTTGGTCCACTTTACTTTCCTAACTTTCTCGATGGTTAAAGGAAACTAGTCCACACTGAGATAGAGCATTGATTCAACTTGGGCAACCTGAGTTAAGTCTGAGGGTTTAGGGTTTAGTTTGTCCTTAAGTTTCTTCATGGTGTTTTCAAACACAGCAAGGGCTATTTTCTATTCCTGTTCTCCCATAGTAGCTGTATATGTATGAGCAAAGTTTATCACCTTAAGCTCAGTGATCATAGCCTTTTGTAACTACTTGATCTCATGCTCACTGTCCTTGTTCTCGGAAATACTACTTCTGACAGTGCTCAAATGCCAACTTATATTTTTCCTGAGAATAAAGAAGGTAGAGTCATCTTGTACTTTGACACCCTGATCTGTGCAGAACTTTACATAGCCATACTTTTTAATTTCAAGAAACTTGGACATGGCGGTGAACCATTTTTCTTCATCCCTCTGCCATACCTGCCTTTGAGATTGTAGTTCTCCTGTCAAAACTTCTGTATCATGTAGAACCTCATGCACCTCTTTTAAGTACTTAAAACCGCTCTTAAGGATTTCACAAATCCACTCCTCCACAGAAACTGCTAGAGCACATCCTTTTTGAACCTGAGTGAGAAAATTCTTGCTTTTGGCTGATTCTGGGTCAAAGAATTAGGGAGATTGAACTAAAGGAATGGCATCAAAACTACAGAAGGTGTTAATAAATTATGAAAGAGTCACTATAGTTTGTTTCAATTCCTTCTTTTCTTTTCCATCCTGCTAAGAAGAGTTCAGCATTTGTTGTGCAGTCTCTTTGAATAAGTTATTTTTGCCAGCCCTATCCATGTTTCCCAACTCTACTTTGGTAATCTCAAAGTCTTCAGCTTTAACCTCCTGTTCATCTTCCTTACCTTCCTTTGGTTTGTAAGTGGCAACTTCAGCGGTCCATTTTCTAGTTTTCTCATCAGTAAACATGCGAGCCATGCTCTTAACCTTTTTTGTCTTCGGGGTCTTTTGAACATATTTACTTACAATATCTTTAACAGGAATTGAAGCAGGAACTAAATTGCACTTTTTACTTACAGTAGTTAATGACCAGGGAAGTGAAACTCCAAAACTCAAGGACTGTTCGGGTGTCTTCATTGGCATGGATATCACTTCCAATGTAGCATCATCCAGGTCGAAGAGGTCCTTTCCTATTTGTTCATTTTCTGATATATGGAAATTGATATCTTCCATTTTATCATCATCCAGGTTTACCATCAGAGGTTCTGTCTAAGCCATATCTTTCTTTGTCCTTGACTTGGTTCTAGATCTTGTTATCCTTTGTGGTAAAACAGTTGGGAGAGAATTAGTTACAATCTTCTTCTTTGAGTTCCTGACTTGAGATTTCTCGAAAGCCCCTGCAGTTCCAATATGTGTAGGTGAATTAGAAATAGAAACAGAAGGATCTAAAGGAGAAAATGCAACTTCTTCTTTTTCTACTCTAATTCCTTTGCTCTTCCTTCTTCTTTGTAGCCACTCATTGGTTAAGCGAATCACATGTGAAGTTCTCTCCTCAATGTCATCTTCTTCATTTTTAGACCAGTCAACAATCACTTCATTTTTCTCAATAGATTTTTTGAAACTAGGATCAAACATATCTGACCCGTCATCAGTGACTCCCTCTACATTTATCTATAACCTCATGGACTAAATCTAAGAAATACACAAATGACTATGTTCTCTTTCTTCTACCTGTGACTCATCTTTGCAATCCTCGCATAAATCTTCTAGGTGAGGGACGGGAAACATATGTGCCCTAAGGCCTAGGACTCCACTAGCATAATTCTTATTGTCAAACCCCACCCATTCTGCATACAATTTGAAGCCGAAATGATGGATACCACACCCAATGCTAACAACATCTGCCATGGTATTACATGATAATCTTCGTAAAGAAATAGAAAAAACTTTTATCCATTCATCTTCAAGTAAAAATCTTTTCAAAACTGTTGATAACTGCCGGCAAATTTCAGCCAATACAAAAAATTCAAGTGTGTACCTAGGAAGCCTTAACAGTTGATCTTCGAAACCTCCAACCCTGATATAGGTAAATTTTGGGAATTGAATGTAGTAGCTCCCATACTTGGTTATCAAAGTCTAAGCTTCAGGACTGATTCTTTTACCTGGTGTACTAACTAGTTCATAACACAGTTTACCCAGAAAGGTATCATGGACTTTTTTATAGTCTTCAATAGCTTTATTTTTTTGCAAAAGGGGGTAAAATTCATACACACTCATATGCAACTAAGGGTTCATGAGGGAGACCGAGCCAGGATCTGCTACATGCAAGATAGTAAATGAGATACGAGGACATAAAGAAGTCACTCCCTATTAACTTGGATGCGTTAAGCTATTCCCTTAGAGAGCTTACGATTAACTCAACCCAATCAAGAGTTTGGGTCCCATCCAAGATAATTTGGACATAAAAGTACATCTAGTCAGCAAATAAAAAGGAAACCTGAGAACCACTAACCTGGAGTAACATGACTATGAGGTCACTGATGTATGGACGAAAATGGGTCCTATTAAACTTCTTTGGGAGGTGGGAATCACCCCTCTGAGGATTCAGTAACTAGTTTCTAGCCATGGAGGTGTGGTTTGCATCTCTATTTTCATTAAATTTTACAATAGATTGGGCTGGTGAGAAGGTGGAGAAATCCTTTTCTGGTATTTGTAGGGCTTGAGCAACTAAATCTCTCTTAATGGGTATCAGAATGGAGCCATCTTTCTTCTTTATAGATTCAGTCCTCGCATCATAACATTCAATACACTTAAAAATAAGCTCAGGACAGACAATAGCGGGGGGAAATGTGGCTGCAGAACATAAATCACTATGTAGAATTTCTAGAGCTGGTGTGTCATCTAAAGAATTCAAAAGCTGGGAAGGTAGGTTTTGAATGTCATACCCTTCTAAATCAGTGTCTGTAATTGTAGGACCATCACACACCAGATTGGAAGAATTCCCAAACAAATGAAAACCTGACTTCATTTTCACTGTAAATAACCCCCAACCCTTCACAGCTGATCATAAATCTTTATAAAAAGAACAAAGACCATAACCAACTCACCTCTGAATTGCAGACACCCCTGAGTACAAAGCTTTGCCAAGACTACCTCCGTGCACCAGCTCTTGAAGAAAACTCACGCTTTTGTAATAAGATGAACATAGAATTAAGCTTAAGTATACTTTTAGGGTACCTGAATTTATTACAAATCCTTGCCATTAATGCTGCAGATTTGATTTGAAATTTAAATCAAGAGACCGTAATCATTATTTAAACAAGTCCTGAGGCCATCACTTCTAATTATGGTTGCGCAAACCAAGGAGGTACTTCATTAAGTCCGTTACATGCTAGCATTTAATTCCCTTAGTTGTGGGTCCCAACACACCGCTGGCTTTAGAAACTCATGCTCTAGTTGACATCACTGAACTCTCTTGAACATACATGAACCAAGTTCTCTGGAGTTCTCAACTGTTCTAGACTTTTTACTGTCGACAAAATTTAGGCAAAATTCCATACCCAGAATCATTAAGTTGAAACTTCTTACAATTCAAATTGCCTTATGTTTTATCCCCTTTCTGGTGTTCTCAAAGAAAACAACCAATCACCTGCAAAAGTGCAAACTTAATCAAAATGTCAAAAAAAAAATGTGAACATTTTTGAACCTAAGGGAACACAGTTCTACACTGTTCACTGGTGTTTAGGGGTGTTCAAGACCATTCTAAGTATGAAACATTAAGTGACCGAGAAGACCAAAGCAACGAATGAACTAAATACAAAGATCAAAGGGAAGACTGTGAGAGGCATATTTTGACACAGATACAATTCTGAGGATACGCATTTGCTTAAGAAAAACCAAGGATCAAGATAGAAACTGGGACTAACACAAGGTTTTACCCCAAAATGGCCTAAGGACACCTAATAGCTCAAAGTAAGTGTACACCAGACTAAACACCGTCTCAACATTGTACCTAGTTTTTAGGCCTACAATGAGGTCATTTTACAAAGGAAGTATACACCAGACTTTGACCCAATGCTCCAAACCCTAGACAAACTTATGTTTGGACTCCAATTAGAGATTTCTGCAATTGATTTTGACCCTTGAATAGTTTAGACCCAAAAGCCCCAAAATCCTCTTCAGCCCTAGAAATGAGGGTTTTCTAATTAAATAGTCTCCATACATTTTCTTATTGATTTGATGGATTCAACACCTTGAGTTCAACATATGAACACTCCAGTGTTCATATGTTGAAGTTATAGGTTAGTTTAAAATGGAGAGGGGTCTCAAAATATCATATGTAAAAACATTACACAGTGGCATTTAGATTAAGTACAATATGAATTCACATGCCTTTAATTATGATACACTTTTGAAAAGCTTGTCATAAAAAAAAAAATTTAGTCAAGTAATAAAATCTTATAAAACAACATACATTGTGTGGAGTGTTTGATCTCTCTTTATTTGTTTTGCTATTGATATTCACTATGTGGTACTCCTTTTTATGATCATTTCATGAGAAAATGTCTTGATGGCTCGTGGGCTGCAAGCTAGGGCATCATGCATTGTTTATGAGCTCACTGTTTGAGCACCTAATGTCCCTATTTGATTGGTCGGTGCTATGTTTTTAATATTGATGCTATTGGATCAAATAGGGACATCAATAATAAAATAGGGACATCAGTAATAAAATAATACACTTACTATTTTGAATTTGAGCTTAGGCATCATGCAATGTTATTGTTGTCATTGCATGTTTGCTGTTGTTGTGCACCATAACAACAACAAGAATGCAATGTTATAAAATTTTGAGATTAAATTGGTGAGTTTGTATACTTTCTCCATTTTAAACTAACCTATGACTTCAAAGGATGAATTATGAAATATAGTTGTAGGTGGTTATCTCTTCTATAATGATGGAGGAGTCAAAGGTAATGATCAATGAGGTTGTGGCTATTAGATCGTACACATATTAATACACTTACTATTTTGAATTTGAGCTCGGGCATCATATATTGTTTTATACACTGTTTATTTCATTGAGACCGTGAGCTTGGCATTTGTAATGTATTTCTTGTTATTGGATTAATATTGCCATGTTGTTGAGGTTGTAGATGTCCTTTTATTGATCTTGTACAAACAACATATATACCATGTTGACTCACAACCCATGAGGTGTTGCTTGATAACACATTTGACATCATACTTTTTTCTCCATTTTGGTCTTGATTTACTCATTGCATGCATATGTTTCTTGAGTGCACATGTTCTGTAGCATAGTTCATTTTAGAAGTGTATGGCTTGACTATGCACATGCATAATTGTAGATGAGGATTAGTAATAGGCTGCCAGGCATTGCTTAGATCCTTTGGATCTAACCCTATCTTTTCCTTTCTTGTAGGTTTTGGATCATACAAGAGCATACTGGATTGAACCCCGGGTCAAAACTTCATTACTTTAGGCAATGTTTGGTACCTTCATTATTTATGTTCATCCACTTATATATGTTTGCATTCATTCATATTCTTCTGAAAGTTGGCTATTAGTGACCATATAGGACCATTCTTGATGTTTTTGGGTCATTTGATGAAAAGATGTAAATAGGGACATCAATAATAAAATAGGGCTATCTTAATCTTTATGAGCTCAAATTCAAAACAGTAAGTGTATTATTTTATTACTGATGTCCCTATTTTATTACTAATGTCCCTATTCGATCTAATAGCATCAATATAACAAACAGAGCATCGACCAATCAAATAGGGACATGAGGTGCTCAAACAGTGTGCTCATAAAATAATATATTTAGTCTTAATAAAATCTTATAAAATAACATATATTATGTGAAGTGTTTGATCTCTCTTTATTTTTTTTGGTGTTGATATTCACTATGTGGTACTCCCCGTTTATGATAATTTCATGAGAAAATATTTTGATGGCTCATGGGCTGTAAGCTAGGGCATCATACATTGTTCATAAGCTCATTGTTTAATACTGGCATTGTTTACATCTTTTCATTTGGAATGCTTGATGATCCGTGAGCTTTGAGAGCTAGGGAATCATTTATATTACCTTCAAGGCATTGTGTGAAGTGTTTGATCTCTCTTTATTTGTTTTGTTGTTGATATTCACTATGTGGTACTCCCCGTTTATGATCATTTCATGAGGAAATGTCTTGATGGCTTGCGGGTTGCAAGCTAGGACATCATGCATATTTTATGATCTCACTATTTGAGCACCTCATGTCCCTATTTGATTGGCTGGTAATCAAACAGTGAGATCATAAACAATGCATGATGCTTGAACTCAAATTCAAAACAGTAAGTGTATTATTTTATTAAGACTAAATATATTGTTTTATTAAGATTTTATTAAGACAAAGTATTTTGGGTTAGTTTAATGTTGTTTTATAAGATTTTATTAAGACTAAATATATGATGTAAACTCATAATTATACTTGATATATATACTTCAAAGGAGGAATTATGAAATATAGTTGTAGGTAGTTATCTCTTCTATAATGATGGAGGAGTGAAAGGTAATGATCAATGAGGTTGCTTCTATTAGATCATACATTAATACACTTACTATTTTGAATTTGAGCTCAGGCATCATGCAATGTTATTATTGTCATTATATGCTTGCTGCTGTTGTGCACCATATATTGTTTTATACACTATTTATTTCATTGAGAATGTGAGCTTGGTTTTTCTTTCAGAAGTGTATGTCTTGACTATGCACATGCATAATTGTAGATGAGGATCAGTAATAGGATGTCATTCATTTCTTGGATATTTTTTTATTTAACCCCCATCTCTCTTTTCTTTGCAGGTTTTGGATCACACAAGGGCACACTAGATTCATACCCAGGTCAAAAATTCATCACTTCAGGCAATGTCTGACACCCTTATTATTTATGTTCATCCTCTTATGTATGCCTGTACTCTTGCATTTTCTTCTGAAAGTTATTTTTTATATCTATACATGTAATCTTTAGATGCAAAAATTTCTTTTCCTTTACATGTATCTTTGCATGAAATGAACACAAATTAAACAAGATAATCTAATAATGAAAACTAGGGTACTGTAGTCACTCATCTAGTAATTAGTTACCCAAACCATTACTAAGGATTGAACATAAGTCTAAGTCCCCAAACCTATTGTTTTATGTGTCTAATTGTCTTCATAATTTTGGTTCAACCCCTATAGGATGCCCAAGCTTAGAGGCCAAGGAAAGTACCCAAGAGCACTTGAAAGAAAGATGAATGAAACTATTGTCCTTATGTGGGTAAACCCATATAAGTGTTCTTCCTTTGCATCACAACTCCTACTTGAGGATCCACAATCATGCATTTATGAAGTAATAATGCATTACATGTCTTACTAATGTCCCTATTTGATTGGTCGGTGCTTTGTTTGTTATATTGCTACTATCAAAATAGAATGGCAGTGGTGATTCAATGCATCTACAACCTCAACAACATGGTAGCATTGATCCAATAACATAAAATACATTACAAATGTCAACCTTGCGGTCTCAATGAAATAAACAGTGTATAAAACAATATATGGTGCACAACAACAACAAGCATGAAATGATAGCAATATCATTGCATGATGCCCAAGCTCAAATTCAAAATAGTAAGTGTATTCATATATGATCTAATAGCAGCAACCTCATTGATCATTACCTTTCACTCATCCATCATTATAGAAGAGATAACTACCTACAACTAGGGCATCATGCATTGTTTATGAGCTCACTGTTTGAGCACCTCATGTCCCTATTTGATTGGCCGGTGCTCAAACAATGAGCTCATAAATAATGCATGATGCCCTAGCTTGCAGCCCACAAGCCATCAAGATATTTTCTCATATAATGATCATAAACAGGGAGTACCACATAGTGAATATCAACAACAAAATAAATAAAAAGAGATCAAACACTTCACACAATATATGTTGTTTTATAAGATTTTATTAAGACTAAATATATTATTTTATGAGCTCACTATTTGAGCACCTCATGTCCCTATTTTATTGGTCAGTGCTCTATTTGTTATATTGATGCTATTAGATCAAATGACATCAGTAATAAAATAATACACTTACTGTTTTGAATTTGAGCTCATAAAGATTAAGATATCCTACTATTTTGAATTTCTTTGTGCTTTCAGCCAATGAAATTTTTATCATGATGATGAAGTAATAATACATTAAATGTCTTTTTGATGTCCCTATTTGATTGGCCGGTGCTCTGTTTGTTATATTGCTACTATCAAAATAGAATGACAGTGGTGATTCAATGCATCTAGAACTTCAACAACATGGTAGCATTGATCCAATAATAAAAAATACATTACAAATGTCAAGCTCACGGTCTCAATGAAATAAACAGTGTATAAAATAATATATGGTGCACAACAACAACAAGCATACAATGACAACAATAACATTGCATGATGCCCGAGCTCAAATTCAAAATAGTAAGTGTATTCATGTATGATCTAATAGTAGCAACCTCATTGATCATTACCTTTCACGCCTCCATAATTATAGAAGAGATAACTACATACAACTACCTTATCATGCATTATTTATGAGCTCACAGTTTGAGCACTTCATGTCCCTATTTGATTGGTTGGTGCTCAAACAATGAGCTCATAAATAATGCATGATGTCCTGGCTTGCAGCCCACAAGCCATCAAGACTTTTCCTCATGAAATGATCATAAAAGGGGAGTACCACATAGTGAATATCAACAACAAAATAAATAAAAAGAGATAAAAAAATTCACACAATATATGTTGTTTTATAAAATTTTATTAAGACTAAATATATTATTTTATGAGCTCACTGTTTGAGCACCTCATGTCCCTATTTGATTGGTCGGTGCTCTGTTTGCTATATTGATGCTATTAGATCAAATAGGGACATAGAATTAGATATCAACCTATCATATATCTATTCCAAATGATATAAATCCATTTGAATAAACATACACACCAACCATTTAACAAAATGTCCATATGAAATCTAGAGCAATACATTAATTTTATAGCGAATTCATGATTTATAATGCCCCTTGATTTATAGTGGATTAATTTTATAGTGAATTCATGATTTATAATTCAGTTGTAGCAACTCAATGTGTTTGAACTCAAGAATACCCCTTACTCGGTTTCCTACAAAGCCTTTGGCAAAATCTATCAGAAAATGAGAAGCTATGAGAAGGTGACACGAAGCTAATGAAAGGAGGCATCTCCAATTTGTTTTTTAGATATACACATTAAGGATCATGTCAGATAATATAAGGGAATTTGATCAAAATAGGGAGAGAATCGCTATATTGTTGTCTAAATTTCAAACAAAAGGCGATGACAAATGTTATTGTCCATGCAAGAGTTGTAACAACTTAAAGACAAGAAGAATCAAAATCAAAACAACAAAGAGACATTGTAGGGAGAATGCTCACATTGAAGGGGGGTTTGATTATCTAGTGGTAAGTTGTTTGTTATATTGTTTTCACAATTAATATACATATGAACCATGGAAGGAGGTTTGATTATCACATTGAAGGGGGGTTTGATTATCATCATTCTTATATAGGTCGATCTCCCCAGTGTGAAATAGAGGAACATGGAGGTGTGAGTATTCAAGTTGAAGATCATGATCCCATGGAAGATGACAATCATGCGCTAAAAAACACATTTGAAGATGATGGTATGAATGCATTGATCGTTGACACATTTGGTGCTGGTGCTGCTGATGATGATTATGATGAGGATGACATTGATGGCATCCATGATATACCTCTACTTGAGAAGGTGGACACGACCCTGTATGAAGGCTCCCAATCTACTCTTTTCTCTGCTGTATTGTTGTTGGTGAATTTGAAGGTTATGAATGGTTTATCCAACATAGCAATGTCACGTATGCTAAGGTTGGTCATATATGTCATTATAGTCTATAAAAGGTGAAACATGTACCATTAAGATTGTTTATAGTAATGACTTATATTATTTGTTGGAGATTCATAGGTGACTTTCTGTTACCACCATCAAATGTTCTCCCTCACTCATACTGAGAATTATGTGCCACTATGAAACATATTGGAATGAAGTATCAAACAATAGATGCTTGTCCTGAAGATCATATTATTTATTATAAAGAACACAAAAATGAAACAGAATAACCTGAATGCCATATGAGAAGAAATTGAGATGATCAAATGATAAAAAGGTGCGTCGCAAGGTTCTTCATCACATCCCCATTATTCCATGTCTGAAATGATTATTCAAGTGCAATAGCTTGGCACAATTTAAAGATTACCATGCACGAGGAATGAGTCGAGATGACATTATTCGAATGCCTATGGATGGTTCATCATTTATAGACATAGAGGAAAAGTGGCCACACTTTAAAGAAGAACCTCAAAATCTCAGGCTTTCTCTGGCATCAGACAGTGTCAATCCACATGGAGAGATGAGATCCGTTTACTCGGTGTGGCCTATTTTTGTTATAAACAATTACTTTCCTCCATGGATGTCAATAAAGAGGGAGCACATTATGTTGGCAATGATTGTTCCAGACATCTTATTATTTTATAGTTATCTACATGTAATTATAAGTTTTAGAGTGAAATGGCCACAATAATTATCTGATGTTGTTGTTAATTCAACTAGGTAAGTACCAAGTGAAAGATATGAATGTATATATTGCACCTCTTATCGATGAGTTGTTGGTGTTATGGAATGGTTTCACTATGTATGACATTTCTAGACCAATTGGACAAAGAAAATTTCAATTCCATGCAATGCTTGTGTGGACAAGTCATGATGCTCCAAGGTTGACACATTTCTATGATATGTTATGGTGAATTCTAGTTGTACGCGATAATTCAAATTTTAAAAATATACATAATTAATCCAATTGTATCATTATCTTGTAGGTCTTCAAACAAAGGGAAAATTTGCATGTCTAATGTGTGGTCCAAAGATGAAATCTTGTCATTCTAAAAGTTTAAGAAAGTAGGTGCTTAATGAGTATAGGCAGTTCCTCCCCAAAAATCATAAGTATCGAAGTGCAGAAAGACATATTTTTAATGAGAAAGAAGAGACTACATCAAAGCCCCAAAGAATGACACCTCACCTATGGTAGTTGGAATATAATAGAATTTGAGGTAATATCATTCCACCTAATGGTGGATGCTTGAAAATTATATATTTTGATTGTGTTTTGTTGGTTAATTATGTAGTTGATGATCTTGAAGGTCGTGAAGGCATCATTGACCAGCCTCCAAAGGGACTAAAATGTTATCCCAGAGAATTTAGTAGGCTGCCCTACTATGAGCAACTACAAATTGTGCATTTTTTTGATACTATGCATATTGGAAAGAATTTAATAGACACTGTGGAAAATATTGGACAAAAGGTGTTACAAAGTAAAACTTGGTGAAATTTGTAGTGACATTCATGATTCCAATCATGCAATGAAAAATACCATTGAATCAAATAGAAATGGAGACTGAATTAATGTAAGTACTCTTCCTTGGTTATTAACAAAGCAACAAAGTAATGCCATAAAAGAAGTGATTTGAAAAATTTGATTTCCTACAGGATTTGTTGCAGATATAAGCAATCTCATATCAAAGAAAACTAATTTTGGGTCAGGGATGAAAACGCATGATTGGCATACCTTCATCAAGGTAAGTCATAGTCTTTTGTATTTACAATATATTTGTGTAATTAAATTCAATTTTCATTGTATGAAATGATCAATTGTCAATTGTTGCATTATTCGCTACCCCTATCTCTCCCAGAGAGCTTCAACAATAATATCAAACAAGCGATATATGATCTTAGAAAATACATGAGGTAAGCAGTGATATTTGTTCAATATATCAAACAAGTAATATATTGTAAAGTATTGTATTTATATATTTATGTCTTGAATCCCTTGTAGGTGGTTGTCGTCTAAAGAAATCCATAAAGAAGATATAAAATATTGGAAGAAAAGAATTTGTTGATTAATGTGTGAAATGAAAAAGTGTTTACCTCCAACTTTTTTCAATGCACAAGAACACTACCTCATACACCAAGTTGAGGAGATTGAATTGTGTGGACCTGTACATGCTAGGTCAATGTGGATGGTATAAAAAGAGCACGTCTTGAGGGTTCTATGGTTGAGGGATATATGGTATACCAGATGATGGTGTACGATACTCAATATCTTCCTAATCTTGCAGCAAAGACCCATATAGATTGCATTTGGGATCTTGAATCAATTAAAAAATTTGAAGGGGAGTACTTGGTGTGATGCAGGAGCATCCTAGGATTCTTGGCAATCCTGTATGAACTAAAAATATGTTTATCTTTGAAGGTAGATTGTTGGTTTTGATCTTGGTTTGGTGGACTTCTTGCTCGGTTTGGGAGACCGATTGCTTGGTTTATGTGGTTATCGGGGTGCTCGGTCTTTGAAGATTGCTTGGTGACTAAAGGTGTCAGTTCTTTGCTACTCGATGATAACTATGTTCCTCAGTCATGCTTGGCATGGTCATTTGACTAGTGCTTAGTTATTTCCTCTGTTGCTCAGTGTTCTTGCTTACCGACTGGATTATTTTGTTGGATTGGCTTGGCCAACTGGTTCCAATTGATTTGGGTCATGCTCCTCAAGTTATGGATTGACCCTTGGACATGTGGGGACCTAGATCTAGTGTGTTGCATTCTTCTATAGGGATCTGATGACTGTTTGGGGCCATCTTTGAGATTTTATTTATTTTGTAAGGCTATGTGAGAGCTAACTGATGTTTAAGCATTTAATATTTATTTGTATGAGTTTATTGTTTCATCAGCTGACTTGTGGTTGGGAATCAGTATTTATAGGATGCTTGGGTAGATGTTTAGGGGTAGATTGGTGGGAAGAGAAGGTTAGTAGCCTGTGAGCTTAGGAATAGGAAGATTTCTTGGAAGTTGGAGTACAAGTTTAGATCTCTCCTTGGTGCCTACCAGTCTTTTGCCTGTTGCAGACCTAGGTGAGCTGAATGCTAATATTGTAGAAAAGGTTTGGATCCCATGAGATCTTGTAGACTATTAATTGCTTTATATCTAGGCATAACTGGGAAGGCCTTACAACCTGACACATTGCATGTAATCGGTGACTTGATGAATAAAGACTTTGGTTTTATTTCATATCTGTTATTGTTATTGTGTATTTCCACTGCATATTGGTTTGGCTACAAGGTCGGTCAGTCCTTAATTGGATCCACCATCCTTGACTACATCAGGTGGTATCAGAGAAAAGTTTGTTCCTATTTGAGCAAAGTCTATTCCTGTTAGAGCCAAGTGGATCTTGTGTGTTCGTGTCTAGATCTTGATTTGAAGATTCCTCTTAGGAGAAACTGTGAGATCTCTAAAAAAGAGGAAGCTACTGGAGAATTCAGTATTGATGATTTTACGGCCTTGCAGAAACAAGTGCAAGATTTGAAAGAAGAATTGAGAAAGAAGAAGCCTACCTTGAAGGAGGATAGTGATGATGAATCTAAGGAAGATCATTTTGAAGAAGTTGTCAAAGAAGCTAGAGATATTGAGGAGAATCAAATTCTGAAAGCTATGTATAAGATTGGGAAGAGACCTAAGATTGAAGTTTCTGCATTTGTTAGAAGCCTTAGGCTAGAAGAATTGATTGATTGGATCAATGATATTGATGAGTACTTTGAGTATGAAGAAATAAAAGATCCTCATAAGGTTAGATTTGCAAAGACTAAGTTGAAGGGTCATGCAAATATTTGGTGGAGAGAAGTTCAGTTAGAAAGAGGTAGAAGAGGAAAAGATCACTAAGTGGAACCGAATGGTTGACAAGTTGAAGAAGCAATTCATTCCAGTGGATTATGTATTGGACATGCTTAAGAAGATGCAAGATTTGAAGCAGACTAACAAATTGGTGCAGGAGTATACCGAGGAGTTTTATAGAATCCTGATTAGGACTGGTCATTCTGAAGTTGATAAAGAAAAGGTTGCTAGGTATGTCTATGGTTTGAGACCTAGTATTCAAGAAGAGCTACTTATTGTGTGGATGACAACAATCAGTGATGCTTATTAGATGGAATTGAAGATTGAAGAGAAGTTGAATAAGAAGTATGAAGGAAAATAGAACAATAGGAACCGAGGTGGTAAAACTGGTGAGACAGTTGGTGAGAGTAATATGAAAGAGAATCCTAAGAATGATGTGGGATCTAGCAGTGGTCAAGTTACTAAGAATACTGGATAGAGAGGAAGGTGGAAGAATGAGTTCACCGGTACTTGTTATAACTGTGGTGAAGTTGGTCATAGAAGTTGGCAGTGTCCTAAGAAAAAGGTTGCACTGACTGCTAAAGAAGATATTGTGAATGTTGTAGAAAAAGGTGAGACACTTATCATTAGGAGATTAGCTGCATGTGTTCATGAACCAATGCAGATAAGGAATTTGTTTAGAACTAGATGTAAGTGCAAGGATAAGGAATGTAATTTCATAGTTGATGGTGGCAGTTCTGAGAACTTTGTTTCAGATGAAATGGTTAGTAAATTGAATTTGAAAAAAAGGAAACATCCTAATCCTTATTAGATTAGTTGGAAACAAGATGTGTCTAAGGTTAGAGTTGAAGAACAATGCTTGGTTAAGTTTCAGACTGGATCTTACCATGATGAGATATTGTGTTATATATTGCCCATGGATGCTTGTCATCTGTTGCTTGGTAGACCTTGGCAGTTTGACAAGAATGTTTTGTTTGATGGTCATGCTAATACCTATGTGGTTAGGCATGAAGGAGCTCAACATAAGCTGATACCTTTACAGGAGATAGGGATTAAGGGATGTGGAGTTATCAGGTGTTGTCCTTATGACAAACCTCAGGAGCACAAGGTTGATGAACCTAGTCCTATTAAGTCTAATTTGAAGGAGAAGGAGAATGATATCTCTGAAGAGTTTGTTGAGATTAAGAAACATATGGTCTTGCTGGCAGAGATGGTATAGTAGATGGTGAAATTTGTGGCACAGAGAGATGCAAATGATACTGAGTTGGTTGAGGAGTTTGGAAGGGATGAACCTTACCGAGGCACTAATGTGATTGGTAGTGGTCATAGTCCATTGCTATCAATTACCGACTAGAGGGGTAAACATAGTGGAAAGTAAAAGGACTTTCTGCATGAGACAGTGAATGAAGTGAAGACTACTTGGGATGAAGGACAAGAGGAGATATGGGTGAAGAATAGATTTGGCATACCTGTTTTGATTCCCTTGAGACATTCTTGATTTCCTTATGAGAAAATCTTTCTTACCTAGGGTGTCTGATGCAGGAGCATCCGAGGATTCTTGGCAATCTTGTATCAACCAAAAATATGTTTGTCTTTGAAGGTAGATTGTTGGTTTTGATCTTGGTTTGGTGGAGTTCTTGCTCAGTTTGGGAGACTGGTTGCTTAGTTTATGTGGTTACCGGGGTGCTCGATCTCTGAAGAATGCTCAGTGACTGAAGGTGTTAGTTCTATGCTGCTCGAAGATAACTATGTTCCTCAGTCATGCTTGGCATGGTCAGTCAACTGGTGCTTGGTTATTTCCTCTGTTGCTCGATGTTCTTGCTTACCGACTGGATTATTTTGTTAGATCGGCTTGGCCAACTAGTTCTGATTGATTTGGGTCATGCTCCTCGAGTTATGGATTGACTATTGGATGTGTGGGGACCTAGATCTAGCGTGTTGCATTCTTCTATGTGGATCTGATGACCATTTGGGGCCATCTTTGAGAGTTTATTTATTTTGTAAGGCTATGGGAGAGCTGACTGATGTTTAAGCATTTAATATTTGTTTGTACGAGTTTATTGTTTCATCAACTGACTTGTGGTTGGGAATCAATATTTATAAGATGATTGGGTAGATGTTTAGGGGTAGATTGGTGGGAAGAGAAGGTTAGCATCCTGTGAGCTTAGGAATAGGAAGATTGCTTGGAAGTTGGAGTACAAGTTTAGATCTCTCCTGGGTGCCTACTAGTGTGCTACTTGTTACAGACCTGGGCTAGCTGAATGCTGATGTTGTGGAAAAGGTTTGGATCCTGTGAGATCTTGTAGACTATTATTTTCTTTGTATCTGGCTGTAACTGAGAAGGCCTTACAGCCTGACACATTGCATGTAATCTGTGACTTGATGAATAAAGACTTTGATTTTATTTCAGATGTGTTATTGTTATTGTGTATTTTTGTTGCATATTGGTTTGGCTACAAGGTTGGTTAGTCCTTAATTGGATCCACCAGCCTTGATTGCATCATGGTGGGCAATGGTAGATTTAGGAAACTAAAAGATAATATATTATGAGATGTTATTGTAGTAAATTAATTCTTAATCTTCAAAATAAATCTGTTGTAAGTCATCTATTTATTTTTGTACAGCTGCTAAAGAGTGAGATGTAACACATTTGTTTATTGCAAACAATCAAGATTGGATGACGGTATGGATTGAATGATGTCAACATGATGGTCATAGATTGACATGGGAATCTATGTCTTCATTGGTTATACAAGCTCATCATAATGGAGATCCCAATGTTACACAAAAGGAAGTAGATTTAGCATATGGTTTAAGAGATCACCAGGTACTTATAAATTTGTTAATTAATCAATCATATGTTTTTCAACTTGTGATGCAATAATTTATACATGTTTGACATTATTGCAGGTGAAACACCATAAGGCTATTTTTTGCAATGGTTATAAATTTCACATCAAAAAGTTGGATGACACAAAGAGAACTTGTGATTCTGGGATAACCGAATCTACTTCAAAGTCATCTCTAAATGATCCATAACCAAATCATGAACAAGAACTAGATCTACAAGAACACCATTTTGAATCGATACTAACTCGATTGAAAAAAATATATATTTAAAAAAAATATAATTTTCATCTCAACTATGATGACCATACAACATCGATGATTATCTATCGAAAACATCCGACATCTAGTTGTCACATGTATAGTATTGTTGTCGGTAAAAAACTATAAATGACGGATATCCATCATAAATTTCCAACGGGTATCCATTGCATGTATAGCATCACTGTTGTTAAAAACTACAAATGATGAATATCTGTCATAAACTTTCTATGGATATTCGTCACATTAACATCATCACCATCGACAAAAAAAACTACAAATGATGGTGACCCGTCAGAAGATTCTGACGGGTCGCCATCGTTTGTATTTTTTTGCGATGGATAGGTGTCCCAATTGCGATGGCCACAAATAGGTCCGACGACAGGTTCACCATCGCTTGGGACGACCATGGTTGTCGTAATTATGACGCAAATCAAAACTGTCATTTTTTTTTACTGCAAAATTGTGACGGTAGGTGGTGTCACTTGATCGATGGTATACTATCAGAATTCTGACGATTGGCTATCATAAAAAGGGCTCAAATGTACTAGTGCCTAAAGATCATCAATCTTGGTGTTCAATGCACCTTAAGGAACACTTCACTCTAGAGTGGTTGGGAATGTTTGACCCACTTGGTGAGAAAAATGAGTTTTTTCCTAGTGTTTACTCAGCCAACCAAAGTTGTTGGCATAGATAGTTTGAGGCCATGAAAAATAGTTTGAAAGATATGTAGAGTTGCAACTTTCAACTAAGTCACATTACAAGTTTTGGCATCAATTAAAATTGTGTTGTCAATTTCAAATAGCTTTGAATCTCCCCAAATGGTGATAAAATTTTGTGGATACCAACAACACAATCCTATAGCACTTGATGGTTTGTTGGTATGTTACACGATCTTTGATAAATGGCCCCCTAAAGATCATCAATTTTGGTGCTCAGTTCACCTTAACACTTCACTCTAGAGTGGTCAGGAATGTTTGAGCCACTTGCAATGAAAACTTTAGTGGCGATTATTCACCAATTGGTGAATGTCGCTTGTCCTCGACCCCTGATTTGGTGAATATATAAGCCACCTGGGAATGATCATATCGCCCCACATTTATGAAAATTGGGTCCAATGCCTAGGCTCATCGCCAATTGGTTTATGAAAATTGGGTCCAATGATCGGGATCATCACCAATGGCATATAATTTTTGGGCACAATATTTTTTTAACATTCACCTAGAATTTCAAAGCAGCCCCAAATGGATGGCCTATATTCGCCAATAGTTATATATATATATTTTTAGGCAGACCCAACTTCCCCAGCAATTTTACGGACATGTGTCTCAAACCGATTGATTTTCGCCAACTTTATTAATATTACCATGGTATTAAATGACTCATAATCACCTAGGATATAACACAAGACATGTTATAATTACGCGGGCTTCACCAAATATTTGGACACCGACCTAATACCTCCTGCCCAATTTGCCAATAAAGATTAGTATAAATACATTCATACATCAATGTTATTGTACACAATTTGGATCGGTTCAATTTGATTGATAGCGAAGTTCAGACTATTGAGTCTTGACTACTTTGGCGAGTCATGACTGCGATTGAATTTGAGGCAAAGGTAAGTGATTATTATTTTGTGACTATGTAAACATTGTATATTATAGTTCTATTGTCATTTGTCACTTCTTGAACAAGTAAACATTTTTTTTACATTTTTTTTCACTAGTAGGTTGGTAGCCTTTATTTCGTTGAAGAATCGAGATGTCAAACAAGAATAAGGGTAAGGCTCCTACATATGGGGAAAGCCAAGAGAGGCCAAAAAAATGCAGAACCTTATCATCGTACTTTGGTCATGGTGTTGGAAATGTTTCTGGCCAAAATCAGGAAGCTACTTCATCACAAGAAGATTTTCAAGATTCACAACCTGAGGCTGAACCTACGTGACATATTGAAGAAGTCAGTGAACCTGATATCTCAGATCATGATGAACTTGAAGAAGATTTTCAATTAAATACCTAGAGTAGCCATAATGATATAATCGACTTGGATGAGACTGAGAATGTCAGAGAAGATGGTGGTGCAGGGAAGAAAAGAAAATACAAATCAAAGAATGATAGAATGTGAGATCTGTCGAGGAATTTTCAAATAGAATGGGTGTCAAAGTATCCATTCATTGAACCAGTGGATAATCCAATTGAAGGAGAGCCTTTGGTAGGATGTAGATGTAAGATTTGTAGTGAGATAAATAAGAAGGAAAAGAGGTTGCAGCTAAAAATTGACACCATAGAGAAGCATATGGGTAAAGTTTACGAAAAGAAAACCATAGATGGAGTTCAAAAATCACTGATAAGATGGAAAACAAAGGAGGAATCTCAGCATTTTAGGAATGCAGAATTATATAAATTTTAGCATAATATAAAGATGAAGCCTAGTGAAGTTAAAGGCTCTATTGAAGCTTGTTTTGGAAAAGCATTGGAAGTAGAACTAATGGGAAAAGTTGTTTAGTTAAGTGTTGTGTTTAATATTTTAAGCAGAGGGCGTCCTATGACAGACTACCCATCATTGATTGCTTTATTACACTTTTTGAAAGTTTGTAACTATCCTAACAGTCACTAGTCAGTAAATAGTGGATGGGAATGGGCAAGTTGTCTTGTCGAGATTGAAAAAGAGGATTTGAAGGCAAAAATTAAAGATTCAAATTTTATTGCATTGTCTTTAGATGAGGTTACAACAGTAGACAATACTTCCTAGGTATGCATGCATGTTTATACTGTACAGAATTTTTTTCACCAATCTCATCTACTAATTGTTGCTAAAATGAGGGATAATGCGACAGTGGAAAATTTATTTGAACTAGTAAAGAGTTCTCTAATTGAATATGGAGGTATAAATGACATGACCATTGCCAAAAAGCTGGTGTGTATTGGAGCAGATGGAGCTTCAGTAATGCATGGCCACAAGGGCGGTCTTTGCACAAAGATACAATCTTCTTGTGCACCCTATGTTACTCCCATTCATTGCATGGCCCATAGAATGAATCTAGCTTTTGGAGTTGTCAGCAAGCATGCTCCAGTACAAAAAATTGAAGCTTTAATCAAAGAGCTCTACCAATACTTCTGTCGAAGTCTGAAATGATTTAGGGAATTTCAACACTTTGCCAAAGGACTAACCGACGGGAACAAGCTTCTTAAGGATAATGATACCAGATGGATATCTTTGGATGGACCAGCACATTGAGTTTTTTTAGAATATCAATCATTGCTTGGTCTAATGAACTCAAGTCGTGACGAAGCCGAGCAACTGAAATTTCTTGCATTGCTGGCAATGTTAACTAATGTAGAGACACTGTTAACATTAGTAGGTATTCTCCCCATGCTTGAGGAAATGAAAAATTTAATGAAAAAGGCCTTACAAAGAGCTATGTATGTTACAGAATATGCTTCATTGCGTAAATTGACATGCGTGGTGCTTTATAGTCTCTATCAATTATGTGAAGATGATGTAAAATTTGCCAGCTGGATGAAAGTCACAGATTTGGACAATCTTGATAAATTTTTAAAAATAGGTTCAAATGGGGAGTTATGTGTAGAAGTTCACGGAGTTGAGATACCAATGCACTACTTTGCCAGGATCGAGTCTGAGGAACCAGGAAAGAACACCAGGACTCGATGAGTATCAAGTATTAAAAGGGAATACTTTACCAAGATCGTTGAGTCTGTAAAAACTTTTGTGAAGCACATTGCCTATGATATTTCCTCATAGATTAGAGCAAGATTCCCTCCAGTCAAACTACTTGAATCCATGGCTATTGTGTTTCCTTGATATTGGAGTATGGACAATCCGAAAGATTTTAAAACTAGGCTACTAACTTTGATAGATCATTTCTACAAAACCAAAGAGTTAAATGGAGTAACTCTAAATGAAATTTTAGATGGAAATCATTTGAGCGAGCAATCAAGTCATTTTTCAATAATAATGAGGTAATAATATAATATTATGTAGAACCCTCACGAAGATGGATCAGTATCAAGGTTTTGGAAAAATCTAGCTGAGAGCGAATTGTTGATTGATTCAATATCAGAATATTTCAAGCTTTCTGATTTATGTTTGACCATGATATTGGGGTCAGTGGAGGATGAGAGAGTTTTCAGTGCTTTGGGATTCCTAAATTCAAAGCTAAGAAACAAACTAGACAAGAATCTGGAAAATTGCTTGAGGGTCTATACATCCAGGTATGAAGTCAATACTTTTCCTTATGAAAGGGCACTGAAATTGTGGAGGAAGAAATGTCAGAGAAGAGGGATGGGAAACATTTCAAACCAAAGTGGGACTGGGAGTGTGAATGCCAGAGACAATGATGTCATTGACTCATGTACTACTGGTACTAGTACTGCTAGCAGTGAACATCGGTTAAGCAGTGGTATGCAGAGTGAAGAAAACATATTGAAGAATCAAGGAATCTATGAAGTTGATGGCACTAAATCCGATGATCTCAATGATGATATGATGTGGTAGGTTGAAGTTGAACCATTGTAGAAGTAGCAGTTCCTAGCCTCCTAGGTATTTATTAATCATTTTCCTAAAGTCTACTGTCAGTTTCTGTATCTCATCATCAATCGTGCATAATAGCATATTCCAATGTCAAAAACATGAATGTGGTTGATAATGTCATTAAGATTCAATTCCACAATTAATAATGGTTTTCATTTGCATTATTCAGCTCATATGGTACAATTCTTGTAGATTTTTCATTATTTGTTTTGACAACATAGCAATTCATATGTTAGAATTCTTAGAGTTAGAAATACTGATTCTCATTAATTTAATTACAAATATGATACAATGTAACAATTCATTCATTAATACTAGTAAGAACACAACTCTATTATTCTGTTTACAAAACTCAATGACTCAATACCCATTGGCAATTTGGCACATTGCCCAATTTCAATTTCATTACCCTAAGCCAATGACCCTGAATTCCCTTAAGGATTTCTTCCCTTCATTCTCCTTCATTATCTTGTCTTCCATCTCTTCCATCAACTTGCTAATCCCTCTTGTTCTCCACCTTGCTAGACATTAGAATTACACGATATGATCTTGCTTGGGAGTTTGCAGTGAAAAAAGGAAAGGAAAGATGCAATCAAGTTTGCTAAGAATTGTCAAAAGTGCCAAGTGCATGGTAACTTGATTCATGCTCTAGGGAAAGATCTAATTTCCTTCACAACATAATGGCCTTTTCAACAATGGGCTTTTGATCTTATAGGTGTTATCTATCCACACTCTTCTAATGGACATACCCATATAATCATAGCTACAGATTATTTCACTAAATGGGTAGAAGCAGTTCCCTTAACACAAGCAACGAGGAAACAGATATCTATGTTCATCTTGAACTACATCATTTGCAGATATGGGATCCCATTATCTATAATCATAGATAATGGGAGAAAATTCAAAAACAAAGACCTAGAGGATTTATGTGCCAAATTCAAGATTACTCAACATTGGTCATCTATATACTATCTTCAAGGGAATGGACAAGTAGAGGCTTCAAATAAGAATCTCTTAAAAATCTTGCACAGAACAGTGAATAAAATAGGAAGAGACTAGCATCTCATGATCAATCTAGCTCTCTGGGCCTACAAAACAAGTATTAGAACACCTACTGGGGCTACACTTTTCGCTTTAGTTTATGGGTCTGAAGCGGTACTGCCTATTGATGTCAAAATCCCATCACTCATTTTAGAATGCATGGTCTAGTAATTGATGATGACTATATAGTGTCTAGGTTGCAAGAACTTGAACTACTAGATGAGTGCAGACAAGCAGCATATGATCATCTCAGAGTATATCAGAAGACAATGTCTAGAGGTTACAACAAGAAAGTTAGACATGGAGAATTTCAGGTTGGTGATCTAGTCTTGAGAGAAAATCCTAAAAATCAATCCCATCGAGAACACAAGGGGAAGTTTGAATCCAAATGGTTGGGTCCCTTTGTAATTACTGCTACTTTTGGCTCTGGTGCCTATCAATTCTCAATGATTGAAGGAGAACATCTCTGAGAACCAATCAACATTCTTCATCTGAAGAAATTCTACGCCTAAGGCATTCAGTGCTTGGTAAAATATCCTGAAAAAATTATAAAAATTAGAAAAAGTCCTGAAAAAATGAACATCTTGGTGAAAACCTAGCAATAGGCGCCTTGATGATTCACAAAAAAATAAAAAATATCAAAAGTACAAAAAAATTAAAAAAAATGAAAAAAAAAAATGAGAAAAAGAAAAAGTGCCTTGGTGAAAACCTAGAAACAGGCGCCTTGGTAGCAAAAATAGAATCTCTGCCAAGATGATGAAAACCTGGCAAACGGGTGCCACTTGTTTCAAAATACTCCATCTATCAGTGCAATCTTGGTCTTTCCAAGCTTTCAGTTTTGCTTTAGTTTGTACATATCTCCCGGTTTGTTTCTGCATTTCCAGTTTTCAATAAGTCGGTCTGTACACCACTCAGCTCAAGCATCTGTATCCTATCAATACTTAACACTTGGGGGCAATCAATGTTATATCCTATGGTCTCCCAGTATATCTTAAATGTGTCATATCCAGTCAGAGTCCTTTGAAGCTTCATTTGAGTCAGTCAAGTCTGTCTCGTCTCCAGAAAGGATTTTGCATCTACAACAACAATCAAACTCAACTGAAAACAATCTATTCTTTTTACATGCTTTTATCTCCTTGTATGCTTACTGATTCGCATTGATATTTTTGCATATTGTGTCCCTTTGAGCTCTTCAATGATGTCCTTTATAGGATTTAGAGAGTGATGACTAGGGGCATAATATTTTCTTTGTCTTCTGCTTGTATGTGAAAATCTAACGTCTTTAGAAATTTTGGATTGAAATGGTGTCCGACTGTAAGAGCCTCTATCTCAAATTGGATGGCCATGCGTACCTCAACCATTGATACTCAAAAAATTCAAGAAATTTTGATCTCACTATTGTCTTTTTGAGTAAGTTCTTTCTCCTACTGTGAAACACGATCTTACCTAAGGATGTGAACGATAAAGGGTCACTACGGGTAATTCACACTTGATTTAGAATGATCTCTTGAATATTTGATGTGTATGTTAAATGCAAATTGCTATATCAAAATGGACATGATACTCAGGTCATCTTGGTGCTTGTGCCTTGGTGCTTGTATCTAATATGACATTTCAAAAATAAAACCAATATTCATATGTCCACGGTTGTTTGACCAGTGGGTGTTGTATTGGTTCTTGAGCATTACAAATCAATATTCATATGTCTATGGTTTCATGGCTAATGGGCATTGTATTGATTTATCTGGTTACCTAAAAGTTCAATGATGATAACAAATCGACACATGATCAGTGAGTAGGTCCTAGGTCCTATGGTTGCATTATCATCCTGCATGCTTCTTTGCATTTTTGCACTTTGCATGATCTCACAAATTGCTTGAACACTTAAAAGATTCTTCAATCACCTCTTCCAATCTAACAAGAGCTGAATCCCACACAAAGGTTCCTCCAATGAAACAACAAGTAAAATCCTTTTTTTCGGGATCAAAATCAAAATTTGAGATCATTCATATTGTCAACTACTTGCATAATCGATCTTCAATCATCATAGAAATTTAGTATTCAACTTAATTAATTATCTTACATCAAACTATCAAAATTTCAACTTGGTCAACTATGGTCAACTCATGGTTTAACCTAGTCAAACTTGGTCTTTTGGACCCTCCAACGATGCAGAATACATTCCTAGACGTGTTTAACCACATCTCAAATCAATTTACATGCTTCTGAACTATCAATGCTGACTTTTCTTATCAGATTTTAATTTTAATCCTGAAGGGGGCATGGTATTGCATATCATTCAAAGTCTATAATCAAATTTGAAATCATATCTTTCCTCAGTAATCAAGATAAAAACCACGTCTAGTTACTGATTCATCAAAAGTACTCATCGCTTGAGGTAAATCAATCATCACTTGGGGCATATCAGATTCATCAAGATCCATATCAATCTGGTATTCTCCTAATCTTGTAAATTGTATCAATTTTTACAACTATCGGTTCAATTGTGTTATTTCTTTGATTCTTCGATAACTGAAGGGTTCAGATGTGATACCTACATGATTCTTCTAAAGACAATCGAGTTTAGAATTGGTCACTCACTTCTTCAAAATCATAAGGTTCAGAATCAGGCGTTTTGACACTTTTTTGCAATCATCGGTTCATTTGCTATTATAGTTAACATTATCTTTGGTCATTCAGGACCTATTATCTTCATATCAATTTCAAACATCAGTTTCAATATCATACACAGACTATCTTTGAATCACTGTGCTTCACATAGTAATTCAAAGAGGGGCAAAATGTAATACCCCAAAAATGGGCTATAGGTTCATTAACTTCCTATATTAACATATTGAACGAAATCGACATCAAAGTCCTAACCAAAGGTACATCGACACATCATCAAATCTTAATTGATTATCTTAAATTTTGCATCGGGGAATATTCCTAATTATCTTAATTATCTTTAATTTAATGATTATTTGACAATAAATCCTATTTATCCTAAAGTTTGATTAATTGAATATTATTAATATTTAATTAATTAGATTTAATTCTGCCACTTAATTATTTAATTGAATTTAATTATATTTATTCCTAAGTATTATTATTTAAATTTGACAATAAATCAAAATTCCTATCATTAATTAATTAAATTCTTATTTAATTAATTAAAGCAAGTTGTCATATTTGATGATATTATTTTTGAATAAAAGTTTGATTAAATGATTGATTAACCCATAAATCAATTGTTTTGTTTTTAAAAAATTAGTTAAGTTGAGAATAAATCACTTTATTTATTTATTAATTCATAATTATCCATGTGCACAATCAAAGAGCAGTTAAACTCCAAATCAGAAAATCAATGCAAGTTATTGATTTTTTGGAACTCAACATCATTTTTGAGTTTTAAAATTGATCTAAACTTCTAATTTGAGTTAAAAAGCTATTTTTGCATGATTTGCATATTTTTGTGAATTAAATTATCTTTATTTAAAAATAAATAAAAAATCAAGTTGAGTTTATTTGAGTGATTTATGGCCTTTTCCATGCACCCCCAAAGCCTTGGATTTCTATAAAAACAAGGCTCAACTCTTCATAATTCATCTCTCAAAATCCACAAGAATTGCATAATCACGTTGGAGAATTGAAATTGGAAGAATCAAAGCTTCTTGCGAATCAACATTGTTGTGAGATCAATCTTATTTTTACTTTCATTTTAGCTTCATATTGCATATTATTGTTAGATCATTTAGCATATCATAGCATATCAGTTTTTACATATCATAGATTCATATCAAGTTTTTATCATTCTTATTGCATCTAAAATTAAAAAAAAATATAGATTAATTGCATTCATATTCCATATCCATCTTTTGCATTCAAATCCTTCATTTAGGTGTCGTCAAGGTCATTGATCTCGATAACAATCTGAGAACATCATACTCGCACCTATTAGAAGACAGTAAATCGCTTGGTTAGTTTAGCTTTCAATTCATTGCATGATTTCATTTTTGCTAACCTCTAATATTTTACTAAAGTGTTGTGTCTATAGATTAGGTGCAATTTTCACACACACATTTCTGGCGCCCACCGTGGGGCAACCCACCTTTACATGTTGGTTTTGATTTTTTTCAGAGCTAAAGCCCTAAAGTTTCAAAGATTTAATTTTATCTCCCAAACATCTTGAATTTTTTCTTTGAATTTTTTTTTTGCGGCTTGGAAACATATCAGGAAAGCTACAATAAAAAATTTAGAATTTTCTGAGATGTTTTGAATTTTTAATAATTTTTTCTTGAAATTATGGAAAAAATCAATATTTGACGCAAATCAGCATATTTTTTGAAAATTTTTATATTTTTGGAAAGCTCTTTAAATTCTATAGGGGGTCCATTCTTTGTATTTTAAATTTGGACGCAATATAATAGCTCAAATAGTCAATTTACAAAAATTAGTTTGTTTTGATAAAACGGGTTTCTAGGGCACAAATGAAGAGAATTTTTCTAAAATTTTTACATTTTTTGAAAGATCTCTATTTTTTAGTAGGGGTCTCTATTTTGAATTTCTATTTTTGTGACCAAAATCATAAAAAAATTAAATTAGATCTTGTTGACTAGGTCAAATGCAACAAAAAAAATAAAGTTTTGTGATGGGTATGCACTTATTTTTTTTACATGGTTCAATGAATGATATGAGTTGTCATTTGGGTTAATTGCTGGTTATTTTTGCTGATAATAATTGATTTTTAGAGCTAACCCTATGGTTTTCATAAGTTGAATATATGTTGCATATCTTATTTGCTTGTTTGCTTGTTGGAGAGTTCGTCACTTGCTTGCATGGAAAAGCTCAACAAGAATTGCTAAAAATTAGGTAAAATCTACTAAGCGCGTTGCGAGGATCCCAAGTATTCTCGTTCATCTAATAACATTTCAATTTGGACTTAAAATAAATCTCTTATGTGTCTAGCTTGTGTGCATCTTTTTATGCTTTTGTTTATTTCTACACACTTGCATAATTGATACTAGGTTGTGACCCCTTAAGGATTCATTAAGTAGTCTTAGATACTTGTGATTGATCTTGATTGCTATCTTGGGTTATTGGACTTGCTAATCCACCGACCCCTCATTCCACCCCATGGTTGCAAGGTCAGCGCTACATTAAAGGGGAGGGGTCAACAAGACAGAAGCGTTAAGTGTTCCACTTGGCAACCCATTTATGCTTTTAGGAACTCACTTATTTTCTAAGTTGGTGACTCATTTTTAGCTTGTGTGAGGTGTTAAGTGTTCCACCTTGTGGACTCATCTCATATTCACTTTAAGCGTTAAGTGTTCCTCTTTCTGCTTTTTGGGTACTTTTGGTAGATTTTCTTTTTGGAAACATACATCTGTGCTCACATAGTAATTAGGCCCTATGAACACTATTCATGATTCTTGAGAGATTGGATTCCCAGTGAAATCCTTCTTGATGACAGAATCCTTGTAGGTAAGGAGGATACTTAGTGCATTTCACATTCAACTTGGTTAGTGCATCTTCTCTTATTGATCGATACATTCTCTCCTAGGAGAGGTTGATAGATCACGTGGGATTGACATCATGAGCTTTGGTGAATCAAAATTGGTTAGTGCACCTTCTCTTATTGATCGATACATTCTCTCCCCGGAGAGGTTGATAGATCACGTGGAGTTGACATCATAGACCTTGGTGAAGCAAAACTTTGTCTTAGCGTGTCGGATTTATTTGTCTGCTTTGTTTGGGTTAAAAGTGAAAAGGCGTCAAAAACCTTGGATCTGGAGCCAAGTCCCCTTGTGGTATAATACTGCGAGTCATCTTTAGAGAGGGTTAACCATAGTGGACATTCCCTTCACAGGGCAAACTGCATTGACGGAACCTCAAGCGGTAATAGCCATTTTCTCCGTCGTAGTGACAGCCGCTATATAAATGTCCTTGTAGAAGAAATCTTCACAGGTGTGGTTCATTGTTGGGTTGTTAGATCTTGCTAGTAGCTCCTAAAGATTAAGTTCTCAGACTGTGTCAAAACCTTGGTGCGTCAGGATTGGAGTTCACCCCTTTGGATCATAAAAGTTGCAGAATCAAACCATTACTAAAAACCCTAGCGAGGACAAATTTTCATTTTCTAGGGTATATGTGCATTATTGCAAAACATTTTGGAACATACACAATTAGCGCTTCAGAGGATTAGAACAAATAAAATCACTTGATTGTTCATGTGCAAGGTTGCTTTTGCCCTTGTTCATTGTTTTCAGACATGCTTGAAATCACTAGCTTGCTGTTTTGTGTGCTTGTTTATCTATCTGGTTATTGAAAATGAACAAATCTGTTACAATCCTCAAATCTGGACAGTACAATTTGCAAACAAGTTGAAACTAAAAACCCTAAATTTGCAAAATTTGAAGTGAAATCCTTTTCTGGAGTCAAAAGTCATCTCAGAAGGTCATACGAGTTTTTGTTAAATGTCATTTTAGTACTGCTCAACTGTCGTATGGTGAACTACCCAGTGTCGTATGAGTTTTTATGCCAAAAAATTCAAAAGTCAATCCTACTTGCAACTGTTGTACGAGTTTTTCAACTGTCGTTTCATTGCCTACCCACTGTCGTACGAGTCTACAGAAAGTCATTTGGGAAATTTTTGAAAAAGTTGTTAGAAAATTGTCAAAATTGCCAGATACCCAGCTTTTTTAGCCTAATTCCAGAACCTGTTGAACAAATCATTGTGTCAAGAATAGAGCAGTAGCTATTGAGAATCAGTACACATGTCTCAAAGAATCAGTACACATGATGAAGAAGCTCTAATCACCGCTATGATGAAACAGATGCATGCTATGCAAGTTGAACTTAACAATCTTAAGAAAGAAAAGGAACCTAAAGAGTTCTCCATGGAAGCTCTATGCCTTTTTCCATTTGATAAAGACTTGTACATGTCACCATGCCCCCGGATAGAATTTGAGCAATGTGATAACCCTTATGATACCTCTTCCACAAAGAGTGACATGCCCATCTTTGAAGACTATGATGACTATGATGATAGACAATGTAATGATACCTATGACACCTCTATTCCTAAGAATCCTCCTCATCATGTGTTCCTGCTTACTACAAATGGGCCGTCACATTGGATAGATCATGAGGGTGATCCATATGATTCTAATTTTGAAAGAGACTTTGATGATTTCTATGCACAATACCTAGATGATCCATTTGTTTCACTAGAGGAAGAGAAAGTTTACCGCGCTGATTATAAACGTGCATATTGCAAGAATCTCTCTTCCAAGAAATCTCAGGCTGAAAATAAAGATTACACTCTCAAGCAAGATCATGTTAATGTTGGACCTTTGTCTTGTGATGGTTCCCTTCCATCCCCTACTTCCTCCAATAACCATACACTTCCTAAAGCTTCTGAGTCTTCCAAATCTTTCACAAATCCTTCATCCAATGAAAGTCTTAATATTTTTCATACGATTCCCTATAGTTATCCTCAAGGGCTACCCCTTGAAGAAATTCAAGCTAACCTTCACTTGGCTGCTAATACTTTCAATAATACTAAACCTAAAGAGCCTAAACCTTCATACGCTACAATGCCTACTTCAGTTGGTCCTTCACCATCTCTACAATAGTCTTCCATACAATTCCAACATGCTTCCTTGTCCTTAGAAGTGGGTCCATGTCAAGAGGACTCTAAAAATGATAAAGAAAAGAACATAAAAAAAGATCAAGATCAAGAAACCTCCATGTCATCCAATCCTTTTCACGATGTCTCTTATCCACCTCAGGGTTCTTTTGATCCTACACACCCTTTTTCATGCATTCCACCATGTCTTAAGTCTTCTCCTAAGCAAGATCAAGCTACTACTTACACTGTTGAGCTTATTGACAATCAAAATAACCTTACTACACTTGCGCTTTCCAAAGATGATACTTCCATTAATGTTGTTAAAAATGGTGTTGTTACTTCCAATGTTAAGCCTATTGAAAATCAAAAGAAAAATTATGTGCTTGTGCTAT
The DNA here is from genome assembly GCA_027943335.1 of Chamaecyparis obtusa. NCBI lineage: Eukaryota > Viridiplantae > Streptophyta > Pinopsida > Cupressales > Cupressaceae > Chamaecyparis > Chamaecyparis obtusa. Next base: position 358,044 of record BSBK01007333.1, on the reverse strand, counting down.
CCAAAGATCCTTGTCAAGATCAAAGTCTTCCATCTTCTTGTTCTACCACTCCATGTTCATTTCCACTTTCTACTCTTCCTAAGTCTTTGCAAGCTTTGAACAATCCTATCAAAGAAGGTGCTCATATTCAAGATGTACTTGATTCTATTGAAAATTCTAATGCTCACTCTAAAGATGTTGATATCCTTGGTTGTCATATAGATGCTAATGAACTTATTGATTATCCTTTTGCGTCTTCCACTTCCATCCTTAGACCTCCTCCACCAATACTAAGGGCTTCATGTCTACCTTCCATCTTGGGTCCTTATGTCCCTTGACTTTCCCCTCCCAACTCTCCTAATTCACCATCCATCTTGGGTCCTTACATCCCTCCATCTCCCATCTTTCTTCAAGATCAACATAGATGCACACCCTTGAATTCTTTTCATCCACCCACTCATCTAAACTAGTCATATCCTCCTTCTTCCACAAGTCCCAAGTCTTTTGGAAGTAACTTGAATGTTCAATACAAGAAAAAGAACCAATACAAGAATCCATAAAAAAAAGATCATCATGTCTCCTCTAATAGACATGGAAACATAAAGTCAAAAGAGATATCTAAGAAAAAAACTACAAGACAAGTATGGGTTCCAAAATCCATCATTGAAGATATTCTCTCTAGATCATCAAAAGGAAATAAAAAACCTATGGCTATATGGATTCCAAAGTCTCTCTTGAAAGAGTCTGGTGTTGAGCAAAAAGTGAAATTGACATTCAAGCTTCCAAAGGCTTCCACTTCATTTCCCTCCAAAAATATTCTTCCATTCCATGCACCTAAATCACAACCTCTACTATCCATTCGCCATATTCCTTCACGTATTCCTTCATTCACATTTCCTCCATCCTCTCACCACCCTTCAAGGTGTGTGTTGATGTTGATCTTGCCTTCCTTTCCACCTACCCTTTCACAGTCCTTCCATTCATTATCCTTCTACCTCCTATCCTTTTTCCTCACTTGCCTATTCCTCCTATCTTCCAACCTTACTCGCTTTACATAAAACTTTATCCTCTATTTTCCTCTTCCATCTTCTTTTTCCTATCAGCATCTTTGAGTGTATCATTTTGAATCCTTGACATATCATGGTTTATCCTTTCAAGGAGCATTATCTAAAAAGCTTGCCTTCTTCCAAAAATTTTGTTTAAAAAAATAAAAAATAAAAAAAAATGAAAATGTGCCTTGGTGAAAACTTGGAAACAGGTGCCTTGGTAGCAAAAGTAAAGAGAAATAAATTTGTCCTCTGGTGAAAACCACTCCCTTGTGGCACCTTAGATAAGTACCGTGATGAAAACCTAGCAATCAGGCCTCATGCGTAGTTCTCCTACATATTTCATCCATTCTATCTTCTCTCTTTGATCTTGACAAGGTTGACCTATACACGAACATTTGGCTATTTTGTGAGCTATCTTACAATGATCTTGCTTTCATTCCTTCCATGTTTAGCTTTCATATCCATCTTCCTCCATTCATTTTTGCCTATCGCTATCATTTTCCCTTTTGGTCTTGATCTAATAAAAAAAAAGAGTACAACACAATGCTATGAAGCCTCTTGACATGTCTACTCCTTTGGACTACATCCTTTCCTTCTTTGGCATTACGCTTTTGTGATTTATCCTATGCTGACCTTTTATTACTTGTCCAAATGCGCTTTACATAATTTTTTCCTAGCTTGGGTATTTTTGAGGAGTTTTCCCTTGAGGATTTCTTCCCTTCATTCTCTTTCATTATCTTTTCTTCCATCTCTTCCATCAACTTGCTAATCCCTCTTGTTCTCCACCTTGCTAGACATTAGAACTACATGATATGATCTTGCTTGGGAGTTTGTAGTGAAAAAAGGAAAGAAAAGATGTAGTCAAGTTTGCTAAGAACTGTCAAAAGTGCCAACTGCATGGTAACTTGATTCATGCTCCAGGGAAAGATCTAATTTCCTTCACAACACAATGGCCTTTTCAACAATGGGCTTTTGATCTTATAGGTGCTATCTATCCACACTCTTCTAATGGACATACCCATATAATCATAGCTACAGATTATTTCACTAAATGGGTAGAAGCAGTTCCCTTAACACAAGCAACGGGGAAACAGATATCTATGTTCATCTTGAACTACATCATTTGCAGATATGAGATCCCATTATCTATAATCACAGATAATGGGGGAAAATTCAAAAACAAAGACCTAGAGGATTTATGTGCCAAATTCAAGATTACTCAACATTGGTCATCTATATACTATCTTCAAGGGAATGGACAAGAAGAGGCTTCAAATAAGAATCTCTTGAAAATCTTGCACAAAATAGTGAATAAAATAGGAAGAGACTGGCATCTCATGATCAATCCAGCTCTCTGAGCCTATAGAACAAGTATCAGAACACCTATTGGGGCTACACCTTTCACTTTAGTTTATGGGTCTGAAGCGGTACTGCCTATTGAGGTCAAAATCCCATCACTCAGAATTAGAATGCATGGTCTAGTAACTGATGATGACTACAGAGTGTCTAGGTTGCAAGAACTTGAACTACTAGATGAGCGCAGATAAGCAGCGTATGATCATCTCAGAGTATATCAGAAGAGAATGTCTAGAGGTTACAACAAGAAAGTAAGACACATAAAATTTCAGGTTGGTGATCTAGTCTTGAGAGAAACTCCTAAAAATCAATCCCATCGAGAACGCAAGGGGAAGTTTGAATCCAATTGGCTGGGTCCCTTTGTAGTTACTACTACTTTTGGCTCTGGTGCCTATCAACTCTCAATGACTGAAGGAGAACAGCTCCGAGAACCAATCAACATTCTTCGTCTGCAAAAATTCTACACCTAAGGCATTCAGTGCTTGGTAAAATGTCCTAAAAAAATTATAAAAATCAGAAAAAGTCCTGAAAAAATGAACATCTTGGTGAAAACCTAGCAATAGGCACCTTGATGATTCACAAAAAAATAAAAAAATATCAAAAGTACAAAAAAATTAAAAAAAAATGAAAAAAAAAAAATGAGAAAAAGAAAAAGTGCCTTGGTGAAAACCTGGAAACAGGCGCCTTGGTAGCAAAAATAGAATCTCTGCCAAGATGGTGAAAACCCGGCAAATAGGCGCCACTTGTTTCAAAATGCTCCATCTATCAGCGCAATCTTGGTCTTTCCCAGCTTTTAGTTTTGCTTTAGTTTGTACATATCTCCCGATTTGTTTCTGCATTTCTAGTTTTCAATAAGTCAGTTTGTACACCACTCAGCTCAAGCATCTGTATCCTATCAATGCTTAACACTTGGGGGCAATCAATGTTATATCCTATGGTCTCCCAGTATATCTTAGATGTGTCATATCTAGTCAGAGTCTTTTGAAGCTTCATTTGAGTCAGTCAAGTCTGTCTCGTCTCCAGAAAGGATTTTTCATCTACAACAACAATCAAATTCAACTAAAAACAATCTATTATTTTTACATGCTTTTATCTCCTTGTATGCTTACTGATTCGCATTGAGATTTTTGCATATTGTGTCCCTTCAAGCTCTTCGATGATGTCCTTTATAGGATTTAGAGAGTGATGACTAGGGCCATAATCTTTTCTTTATCTTCTGCTTGTATGTGAAAATCTAACGTCTTTGGAAATTTTGAAATGAAATGGTGTCTGTCTGTAAGAGCCTCTATCTCAAATTGGATGGCCATGCGTACCTCGACCATTGATACCCAAAAATTCAAGAAAGTTTGATCTCACTATTGTCTTTTTGAGTAAGTTCTTTCTCCTACTATGAAACGCGATCTTACCTAAGGATGTGAACGATAAAGGGTCACTACGGGTAATTCACACTGGATTTAGAATGATCTCTTGACTATTTGATGTGTATGTTAAATGCAAATTGCTATATCAAAATGGACATGATACTCTGGTCATCTTGGTGCTTGTATCTAATCTGACATTCCGAAAATAAAACCAATATTCATATGTCCAGGGTTGTTTGACCAGTGGGTGTTGTATTGGTTCTTGAGCGTTACAAATCAATATTCATATGTTTATGGTTTCATGACTAGTGGGCATTGTATTGATTTATCTGGTTACCTAAAAGTTCAATGATGATAACAAATCGACACATGATCAGTGAGTAGGTCCTAGGTCCTAGGGTTGCATTATCATCTTGCATGTTTCTTTGCATTTTTGTACTTTGCATGATCTCGCAAATTGTTTGAACACTTAAAAGATTCTTCAATCACCTCTTCGAATCTAACAAGAGTTGAATCCCACATGAAGGTTCCTCCAACGAAAGAGCAAGTAGAATCCTTTTTTTCAGGATCAAAATCAAAATTTGAGATCATTCATATTGTCAACTACCTGCATAATTGACCTTCAATCATCATAGAAATCTAGTATTCAACTTAACTAATTATCTTACATCAAACTATCAAAATTTCAACTTGGTCAACTATGGTCAACTCATGGTTTAACCTAGTCAAACTTGGTCTTTTGGACCCTCCAACGATGCAGAATACGTTCCCGAACGTGTTTAACCACTTCTCAAATCAATTTACATGCTTTTGAACTATCAACGCTAACTTTTCTTGTTAGATTTCAATTTTAATCCCGATGGGGGCATGGTATTGCATATCATTCAAAGTCTGTAATCAAATTTGAAATCATATCTTTCCTCAATAATCAAGATAACAACCATGTCTAGTTACTGATTCATCAAAAGTCCTCATCGCTTGGGCAAATCAATCATCACTTGGGGCATATTAGATTCATCGAGATCCATATCAATCTGGTATTCTCCTAATATTGTAATTTGTATCAATTTTTGCAACTATCAGTTCAATTGTGTTATTTCTTTGATTCTTCGGTAACTGAAGGGTTCATATGTGATACGCACATGATTCTTCTAAAGACAATCAAGTTTGGAATCGGTCACTCATTGCTTCGCAATCATAAGGTTCAGAATTAGGCATTTTGACACTTTTTCGCAATCATCGGTTCATTTGCTATTATAGTTAACATTATCTTTGGTCATTCAGGACCTATTATCTTCATATCAATTTCAAACATCAGTTTCAATATCATACACAGATAGTCTTTGAATCACTGCGCTTCGCACAGTAATTCAAAGAGGGGCAAAATGTAATACCCCAAAAATGGGCTATAGGTTCATTAACTTCCTATATCAACATATCGAACGAAATCAACATCAAAGTCCTAACCAAAGGCACATTGGCACATCATCGAATCCTAACTGATTATCTTAAATTCTGCATTGGGGAATATTCTTAGTAATATTCCTAATTATCATAATTATCTTTAATTTAATGATTATTTGGCGATAAATCCTATTTATCCTAAAGTTTGATTAATTGAATATTCTTAATATTTAATTAATTAGATTTAATTCTGCCACTTAATTATTTAATTGAATTTAATTATATTTATTCCTAAGAATTATTATTTAAATTTGACAATAAATCAAAATTCCTATCATTAATTAATTAAATTCTTATTTAATTAATTAAAGCAAGTTGTCATATTTGATGATATTATTTTTGAATAAAAGTTTGGTTAAATGATTGATTAACCCATAAATCAATTGTTTTATTTTTCAAAAATCAGTTAAGTTGAGAATAAATCACTTTATTTATTTATTAATTCATAATTATCCATGCGCACAATCAAAGAGCAGTTAAACTCCAAATCAGAAAATCAATACAAGTTATTGACTTTTTGGAACTCAACATTATTTTTGAGTTTTAAAATTGATCTAAACTTCTAATTTGAGTTAAAAAGCTATTTTTGCATGATTTGCATATTTTTGTGAATTAAATTATCTTTATTTAAAAATAACTCAAAAATCAAGTTGAGTTTATTTGAGTGATTTATGGTTTTTTCCATGCACGTCCAAAGCCTTGAATTTCTATAAAAACAAGGCTCAGCTCTTCATAATTCATCTCTCAAAATCCAAAAGAATTGCATAATCACGTTGGAAAATTGAAATTGGAAGAATCAAAGCTTCTTGCGAATCACCATTGTTGTGAGATCAATCTTGTTTTTACATTCATTTTAACTTCATATTGCATATTATTGTTAGATCATTTAGCATATCATACCATATCAGTTTTTACATATCATAGATTCATATCAGGTTTTTATCATTCTTATTGCATCTAAAAAAAAAAGAAAAAAAGATTAATTGCATTCATATTCCATATCCATCTTTTGCATTCAAATCCTTCATTTAGGTGTCGTCAAGGTCACTGATCTTGATAACAATCTGAGAACATCATACTCACACCTATTAGAAGACAGTAAATCACCTGGTTAGTTTAGCTTTCAATCATTGCACGATTTCATTTTTGCTAACCTCTAATGTTTTACTGAAGTGTTGTGTCTACAGATTAGGTACAATTTTCACACACACACTTTGCAGTTTTCTTTCTCTGACAAATTTTTTTGTTCTTCTCAATGTGCTCTCTCAACTTCCCAAAAACACCTGTAAGAGTTTCATTCAATTCAAACCAATCACACAACCTATCAGAAGACATCTTTATTTGGCCCCAGAAGAATTTTTTTATTTGCTTGACTATATTATTTACTTGGTCATTCAAGCTGTTTTCATAATTTTTAATTGAATTATTTGCCTTCTTTAGGTCTTCTCTCATTTATGAGAACTTGTGTTCACTATCTTTTCTTATTTTCTCTGCTTTCTCTTCCCACTCTTTTGCTTTCTCTTCCTACTATTTTGTTTTTACCCTCTCATTCTCCAATTCTTTCTTTAAGTTATTGGTTGCCTTTCTTGCACTCTCCATGTTTTTGTAAAAACTTAATGAAGAGGCTTTTTCATTCTCAAGTTTTTGTTTTCTCTATTCTAATTTTTCCCTAAAAGATTTTAGTTTTGCGTCAATATGTTCTTGCTATCCAACTCCGATTGCTTCTTTAGAGGATGAATTTTTTATCCTTCTCTCTAATTCTTTGCACCTATTTTCTGCTACTTTCTCTATTGCCTTTACATTTGCCAGGTTTGCCTTTAACTTATCTATTGTTCCCTGAAGCTTTCCTTTCTCTCTCTCCAACTTCATTAGTGATCTGTAGACCACTTGGTTGGTCATTTTTGACACATTTATCTTGTCCACATTTTTAATTTTGGATAAATCCATTTGGAGGGTGCTAACTTGAAATTGAGATGGATCTAACTGACTCTCTGGTGGATTGTTATCTCTAGCTAGGGGCATAACAACCATGAATTCCATCATATCTTTATTTGGGTCATATGTGGGAAATAGCCTGTTTGTTGTAGGTTCTACCTCATGAGCAGCAACAACTGCTTCCATCTTCATTGTCTTACTATGTTGTCTATTCCCGTCTTTTGATTGTTCATAGTTAGTTAAAAAATCATTTTAATGAAAATCAAGGTTTTGTGACACAATTGAATGTTTGAATGGTGAAACAACACTTGCACTGATGTAGGAGCTTCCACCCATGTTTCTTGTGGTGCTGCTAATTGCACCATCAGGATTAGCAACACCCTGACCCATTACAAGTGGAGTTTTTGGACTCATTTGAACTTGAGGGTTTTTTCCTGAAGGTTGGTAAATTGTTGGAGTCCTAGTCACCATTGGCATTGTTGTACCAATACTTGTCAAAACCTTTTGCTTCTTTACACTACCTTGATCTCTAGGAAAAATTGTTTTCATGTCCTTTTCAAACCACTAGTTGTAGTTGTACCCATGATATCCATAGCTGTGGGAGTGGCAATTGATTCAGGAAACAAAATTGACTGAGTTGATGATTTTGATGATTGAACTCCAAGCCCAAGGCCTAGTTTCTCACCATGTTTTGGTGGAGCTGCTGGGTCAGGTAAAGACCAAACCCCTTGGCCAGTAGGACCCAAACCACCAAAACCTTGGTAGCTCATTTTTTCTATAATATCTTCCCCTTTGGTATATTGATATTTTTTGGATGCATCAACTCCTCTACTAATCGAATATACTGCACTGGATGTGGGATTCACGCTAGATGTGGGATTCACAGAATCCTGGTCATTGTCATCATCATTGTCATCTGGATATGCTTCAGATGGATGCTCTTTATTCCATAATTTGTTAAATTTTGTATCCTCTTCCACGTCATAAAGATCTACATAGGTCTTTGGCTCACCGAGATTCTTCCTCATTTCCCAAAAATTAGAAATTTTGGTTCGAGTCCAATTATCATCAATACATTCATTTATTAGCTTTTTTGGAATAGAATTTGTAGATGGTTGAGTAGCTTTCTGGTAGAAATTGGATGATGTCATACTCATGGCCTGCACTTTTCCTTTCTGTTTGTGCAATGCCATAATTTGTGATGACAATTCCTGTATTGACATATTATTTTCAGCAACACATTTCTCCATCTCTTTTTTGACCTACTCCTAGGAATCCATGTTTTTAAAATTTTCAATCAATGGCATACTTTCATGTTGACATTTGCTTGCAGAGTTCCCATTCTCTCTAAGCTTTGTTCCAATTATGTTGAGTGGATCATATTGCTAGTGACTGTCAACATCAACGCAAAAAATTGTAAAAAAGGCTTCTGCCACTTTGAATCCTCTTCTCTCAAATGTGAACCCTCCAAATGAGAAAGGCAAGGAAGGAAATATCATTTTCTTTTGCTGACCACTAAAGAGTACATCTATGCTCTCCATCTACCATACATATTCCAATGCAAATACCCTCTTTATGACATGTATTGGAAGTTTGTAGGGTTCTACTACTGAACCATAAAACCTTAACACTGTGTACTCTTCCATGAAGTACCAGTCAACCAATTGTATTTTACTTCCAACTTGAATTAAATCTCTACAAGTAGCAGATAATCTAGGCATTGGAGTGCCAGTAATTTTATCATACATTGGTGCCAAAAAAAAGTCTACAAAATTGTTGTAGTTCCTTCTGTTATCAATCATCCTTATCTGAGGTGTCAACTCATATATTGGATTTTAGCCCTGGCTGCAAAGCTTGTTTGTTTCAAATATTGCATGATGCTTTGCTAAGAGAAGATAACACAAGTAGGTTGTGAATCTAAATGTCTTCTATGAACTTGTTTTAATCATTAGTAATTATTCTTGCATGCAACGAACACTGTGCTCAATAAAACAATATTTTACTGGTTCTTTTTCAAAATGAATATGAAAAAGCATTTCAAGAATGCAAGCACCCACTTCTTTGTTACTATCCAATTCCAAACAAAATGGTAGCAAGGAAATACTGTCCTAAACCCATGGCACAAAAATTTCATAATCATAAGGATGCCTATGATCTAGACTCAGGCTTGAACCGTTTGTAATTGTTATTCCTTTGATATAAGAATCTCTCTGTGTTGCATCTATTTTTTCATAATCCTCTGCCAACTTTCTCAGGTCAATTTGCACATTTGAGTTTTACTGTTCAAACCCTAGGTTCAACAGACTAGCAAATTCACTCTCGGTTATGGACAAAATTTCCTCCTAAGTATTTTTATTCACAATTTCTTTTTTATTTTCATCATAATTTTCAGCGCAGACCATGGCAATTTTTGGGCAAGGGAATACTTGAGGTAATGCCATCCTTGTTGACCCAGCATTCCACGGTGCAATTTTATTTGTTGTTTCATTTACCTTTGGGGTAAATGAAGAAAATCTTGAACCCTTATTTGGATCATTCCACTTGTTTTCAATTGCAAATCTAATTTCCATTATTCCCTTATTTCCATGAATAACAAGATCATAAATATCATGGAATACATTTGTGAAACTTGGTGTTTTAAGCAGATTGTGGAATTCTATTATTTGACTTTTCTTTTTACTCAGTCTTATTCTTGATAATTGTTTTGCCCATCGTGGTAAGCTGGTAAGCTGGTAACCTAAACTGGTATCACTATTTACTCGTAAGAAAATTCAAATATTTATACACAACTACAGCCTACAAGCCTACAATTTACAAGGGTGATTCAAGAATCAAAATTAAACCCTAACAAATAACAAGATAATTTTTTTCTATAATATAAATAGTAAAGTTGTAAATCAAGAGATTTGAAAAATTTAAAATGCAGGACCTATGTGTTCAGGATTTTAGTAGTTACCCGTTACCCTTAGCTTCAATTTTTGCAGACTTTGACTGGGAATAGGTTACAGAGCTTTAGTTGAGAGACTTTGTTGCACTTGCTTTCCTCAACATAGAAATTTAGAATCCGTAAACCCTTTCTAAATCTGCATACTACTGGAAAGTGAAAGTTAAAGTGCCAAAATTGTACAATCTAGAGTCATCACCACTCATCTGATAGCTAACTCACCTGATGACTACGAGTCAGACATGTCATGTCATTAGGAAATGGCATTTTTGGTAGGACCATGAGAGACTGTGAGTGGAATGTCTTATGTGTTTAGTGACACGTGTCATGATTCCATAATGGGTTTGAAAAGATGGCCTTGCTTTTCCCTTTCATCCTGAAATACAACTTCAGTCGTTGATCTAGAATAATCCAATGATCATAATGGTGTTGTTTACCTATGGTACTGGTGGCCCCGAGCCCCCGTGGCCGTGGGTCCCATTAACTCACCTAGTCACCACTCACCTAATGGTTGAGTCAGATGTGTCACGTCATCATCAAATGGCATTGTTGGTAGGACCATGTGAGATTGCGAGTGGAACGTAAGACTCTTAAATGTTTAGTGACACATGTCATGATTCTGGAACGGGTTTCAAAAGGTGGGGTTGCTTTTTCCCTTTCATCTCGAAATACAACTTTGGTCGTTGATCTACAATAATCCAACGGTCATAATGGCGTTGTGTGCCTATGGTATTGGTGGCCCCGGGCCCTCGTGGGTCCCATTAACTCACCTAGTCACCACTCACCTGATGGCTGACACGTGTCCTGATTCTGGAACGAGTTTCAAAAGATGGGGTTGCTTTTCCCTTTCATCCCGAAGTCCATCGTACATCGTCGATCTGTGCTCATCCAACGGTAGTTATTTGCAACAGACATTGTTAAATGTTATTTTTTCCTTTATAAATATTAATTAATAATGGATAATAAGTTAATAACATTTAAATTTATTTAATTGAATAGTAACAATTTTAGCCAATCAAATGCAAAATGCATTATTTTTTTAATAATATTAAATTCTAATAAATTTTAGAGGCCGGAGTTAAGGACCAAGGTTAGTGTTTAGAGATAACGAGATTTCTATGGTCGCTGAGTCGCTGACTCGCTAGGTCTCCCAAACATGAGTTAAAGTAATATTTTTTATTGATTAAATAGTATACTTAATGTTAAAATGATATTTTTTATTGATTATAACTTTAACATTGATAATTATAATCACATATAATTATCATACCTTAAAATTGGAAAACAATAAATTCTTTCTCTATCCTTTTAATTCATTTCTCTGTCAAATTGATTATATAGTATTCTTAAAGTTAAAATGATATTTTTTATTGATTTAGATTATAACTTTAACGTTGGTAATTATAATCATAGATTCACATATAATTCTCATACATTATAATTAGAATACCATAAATTCTTTCTCTAACCTTATTAATTCATTTGTCCTTCAAAATTCTATAAATCTTTCATATTAAATATACGAGTGTGTGAATTTTGACAGGTAACATTACCCAAACTTAATGTCAGTACTTAGTTATAACTGATAAGACATTTCTTTTATTAATACGCAGATAAATCATAAAGCAACTAATTAAAATATTGCAATCACAGTGACAGAGAAGTCTAAGAACCATTTTTTGTACAAATTGAAATGAGCTAAAGCTTGCGAAATTTTTTATTGATTAAATAGTATACTTAATGTTAAAATGATATTTTTTATTGATTATAACTTTAACATTGATAATTATAATCACATATAATTATCATACCTTATAATTAGAAAACAATAAATTCTTTCTCTAACCTTATTAATTCATTTCTCTGTCAAATTGATTGTATAGTATTCTTAAAGTTAAAATGATATTTTTAATTGATTTAGATTATAACTTTACCATTGATAATTATAATCACAGATTCACATATAAATCTCATACATTATAATTAGAATACCATAAATTGTTTCTCTAACCTTATTAATTCATTTGTCCTTCAAAATTCTATAAATCTAACCTTATTAATTCATTTGTCCTTCAAAATTCTATAAATCTTTCATATTAAATGTACGAGTGTGTGAATTTTGACAGGTAACATTACCCAAACTTAATGTCAGTACTCAGTGATAATTGATAAGACATTTCTTTTATTAACTATAATTGTTTACATTGTACAACTGTGATACATCATACATATCTAATACATAGATAAATCATAAAGCAACTAATTAAAATATTGCAATCATAGTGACAGAGAAGTCTAAGAACCATTTTTTGTATAGATTGAAATTTGCAAAATTTTTATTGTTTTCTTTTCATAAAATTATAATTACATAAAGATTGTCTAGTTCCACTTCCAGAACAAAGAGCAACCTACTATAAACAAAAAAAACCAAAAAATGAGGTATGTTTTTATAAAACAAAAACCACTAGTAGACTAGTAGTCCAGTGTCTACTTGCAGTACAATAGTAAATACTACAAAAAGAAACATACTATAAACAAGAAAAAACCATAAACTTTTTATCAAAAAAACTAGTAGTAGTCCTCTACTGATTTTGGCCTTTGGCTCCATCTAAGTAGAATTCACGAGAGATGATTATCTGTGTGAATTCATCCAGCCACCTGAATTCCCCTGCCTTAGCCTCCTCTTCGTCAAGGGAAAACCACTTTTGGAGGAAATCCCTAGCAAGCAGAGCCCATTTCCTATGGTGCTTATACTGCCCAGCATTGAGGCCCAAAAGAAAAGGTTGCATGGCCACATTCTGGCCTGGGAGGAGAAGCTTGGGTATTTCACTTGCCCAAGGGATCCCCACCCCTATTTTTGCGAACATGACAACACTAATGTTGTCCCCCATGTACTCTTCTTTAAAAACCCTCCTCAGCAGCATTAACATCTCCAACTTCTCTCCTCCGAGGTCGAGAAGAGATGCCAAAAAATGGGACGTAATGTCCGTGTTGACCCGGTGCCTATCTTCATTGTTCTAAAACTCTCGGCCCATCACCATTCTCACAGCCTCTATAACGAAAGGCCCACCCTCCTTAGAAATAGATTCTAAGGCTTCATTAGTAAAGGAACCCAGAAAGGTCTTCTGGGCCTCCTCAGATGTGCATATAAGCCTAATTGGAGTGTCCATCTGAAATAGTAAAACTATATAAAACTTAAAAATAAAGTATTTGCAGACTATAGACTCTAAACAAACAAATTATCTAGCGAACACCAAAGATGAATCAATGAATAATGAAGATAGATCATCTATAAATAGCCCTTGATTCTGGATCATTACTTAGCAATAAATTATTTTGTCTTTAATGGTATTAAATCCATTGTCCTTAACATGCCTCTAAATCTTTCATGTAAATCTTTCCCCTAAATGCATGCGTGTGAGAAATTAATATTTTGTCCTTAATCTTTCATATTTGGCAGTAAATCTTTCCCATAAAAGCAAAAAATGTTAGATATCAGTTATAGCGTCTGTATGAATTTGGAAGTGGTGCGTGTCTACTTTGCATGACAAGTTAAAGAATGTCGCTTGTCACTGACAAGACATTTATTGCTTACCAATTTAAGAGGTTACAAGTTGCACTATAGTAATAGAACCGTGAATATCAATACCAACATGTGTACACTGTAGTCTGCAGACAAGTAACCCTTATTTGATACATGTCAACATTCTGGTGACTTCCTCCACAACTTTGTTTCCTTCAAGAAATTGTGGCCGAAATTAAACTTCAGCCATTGAACTTGCATCATCGAACGGTATCAAATAATATATCTAACATTATAAAATAATGTATGTATGTTAGGTATGTTAGTCTAAGGCATTATAACAAAATATTTCCTATCTTTTGAAAATTGCCAACAAAATATTTTTTTTTTGCCATAATTAACAAACGATTAGCTAATAAAATAAATAAATTTTCAAACGGTACATAAAATTCACCAATATAAATATTTTTTTACCCTTCAAAAGAAATTCATTCGCCTCATATATTATTATTTTTTACTTGAAAAGAAAATTATTCGCCTCATATATTATTATTTTTTACTTGAAAAGAAAATTATTCGCCTCATATATTATAAATTTTTAATTCAAAAGAAAATTATTCGCCAGTAATTTATGAAATTCTCATTCAGCAGGGAAAAAATTGCCAATAAAAACTATGAAAAATCATGGATTTGAAAAAAAAATTCACTTGCATTAAAACAAATTCCCCCCTAAAATAATGTACGATTCGCCAGGAGTTTACACTTTTTCCTAAAAGGGGGTTTCTTAAAGTTGTCCCTGGCCACTTGGTGAGTGAGAAGAGGTCATTCCTAGTGTTCACTTGGTCAATCAAAACTATTGGCGTAGTCAGCTTGAGGCCACAACAAATGGTTTGAAAGATATGCATAGTTATAACTTTCAACCGAGCCACATTGCAAGTTTTGGCATCAAATGAGATTGTGTTTCCGATTTCAAATAGCTTCAAATTTCTCCAAATGGTGATAGACTTTTGTGGATGTAGGAAACATAATCTCATACAACTTGACGGTTCATTGGTATGTTACACGAGCTCCAAGAGATGTCCCCCTAAAGATCACTAATTTTGGTGCTCAATGCACCTTAAGGAACACTTTGCTCCTGAGTGATTGGAAATGTTTGAGCCACTTGGTGAAAGCAACAAGGTCTTCCCTATCATTTACTTGGAAAACCAAAGCTATTTTCATAGATGGTTTGAGGCCATGATGAACAGTGTGAAAGATACACATAGTTGCCATTGGTTATGGAGAATTTAGTTATGAATTTTGTCAAGAATGAAACTATTAAGGAATTGCACGATATATTACTCCATGGTGCAAGGGATATTCTTGATGAACATGGGATTATAGCTACATCTATTCTCTGTATATATATATATATATATATATATATATATATATATATATATATATATATATATATATATATATATATATATATATGTAAAAAGTGCTATGGAATTACCCACAAGGCAATGTGAAACGAAGCCTCAAATTAACTGATTAGTAGGCAAATACTATGGTCATGCATTTCATTCTGTTAGAATTAGTAATCTTTCCTTGGTTGTTTTATTTAATTTGAGGATAAACCAAGGTATCCTTATTTTATTTAATTTAGGATATTCCTAGAAGAATCTCTACATGTAATTTTGTCCTCTAGTCCAAGTGGGAGGACAATTCATATTTTGTAATTCCTTTAATAATCCTAAATTAGTTCTCTCCTCCTTATGAGGATGCTCACACTTGGCACACACTTAGTATGAATGTGGCACTCATGCACATGGGAGTTGCATGCAAAATCATTCACTCGTCTCTACTTAGAGATGCTCCTCCACACACTTGACACAATTTTTTATCACATTTCCTACACACAATTTTCTCTCCTCTTGTCATATTATTTCTATCATTATTGTTTTGAGATTCTTGATCATATTCTATCTCTCTCTTTAGGATTTTCATGCCTCATTCATAATACACAAAGGGGTTTTTCTTTTCTTTTCCCCTTACAAAAATCTCTTGGCTCTTTGTTGGGATTCTTGGTGTATTATCATGTTTTGGTGATTGATCTTGCAACTTCATCTCATATTTGGCTTATGGTAAACTCCTTCTTGCACTTCACTTTCTTGGATTATTTTTATGAACTTATTTTCATTCTTTTAATACATCTATCATCGTATCACAACTACTAATCCTTGTTTAAGTGTTTGCTTGATTTCTTGTTGATCTAATATTTGTTGTAGCTCTTTCTTGTTCTTTTGTCATTTTAGTTTTTTAGTCTCTAACCCTCTTTGGAAGGCTTGCCGCCAAAGAGTAGATTTTTTGATTTTTTTGGGGGGGTTTGGATGGTTCTCCACCAAATCCAATTTAGTTTCTTCATTTAAAGTTTTATCTTAGATCTAACCCCACCCTCTGTCGGGTGACCACAAGGGTTTTAATTTCATGCTTTCATGGTTTCTCTAATCCTTTGTTCTTGCAGGTAAATTATTATATTCATTTTCTTAAATTTGTGCATGTAGGTTTCAATATAGAACTCACATATCTCAGTTTTGTTTTATCTTTTACAAGTATCCATATCTCTATTTTTTTATATATCTCTATTTTGCAGGATCGTATAATCTTATCTCTGTTGTTGTTTCACATTTCTACTCATTTATCTCTGCAGACTAACCAATCTGGTTACTATTTTCTCAAAATCTAATATATTTATTTCTTTGCTACTATTTTTTATTCTTCTTATTATACATTTCATTTGGATTTTCAATCTATACTTTAAATACATTTAATGTACCAGTTTTATCTTGTTTATATATGCTTATATATCTGTGGTTCATATTTATGTATCTTTATTACTATTTAAACTTGTTTAACATGCTTCTATCTGTGTTATTGATCTTATATTCTATATGTTGTATTTATCTTGAACATACTTTGCATTTTAGAAATATTTTTTTGATTGTTTGTATATTCTCTGCAACTCCATTTATTCATAGCTCTATGCACAACTCTTCATAACTATGTGCGCAAGCCATCATATTCGTCGGACAAACCAACAACCTTAACCAAGCATTAGTTTGTCCCAGTAAATCAAAACATTATTGTACATCTTATCCCAATGAAGTCATACTTTGTGTAGCCTTCATATTTTTTCTACCCCTTGCGTGCTTCACTCCCAAACTGCTCCCAACGTAAGCCTCCTTGCTGCATGGGCCTCCCAATTTGCCAATGCCAGAATTTTGAAGGTTGGAGGGGAATGCTTGACCTTTGATCAACTTGAATTGCTCAACACGGTCCTTTTTCGTGGGCCAAAGAGTCACTATGAGGCCATTAAGCATTTTGGAAAGGCACCTGGTGTCCCCCTTGCATAGCCAACCCTCCTTGGCTACCTTTGGGTGCGTGATTCTCCTTGGAAGAAATCTATAAATGCTATTTTTATCCTCTTGCAGAGCCATTCCTTGCGAAGCCATATCTTATTTTAAGCTACCCCATGTAATTTGAATTTTTGTTAGTCTTGTAACTACTCCTTGTATGAGTCTTGGCTGGCCAGACTTCTGCCAAAACTTGCAGCCCTTTTCTCTTGGCAGCCCATTCATCTTCCTGCATGCTTGGAAGATACCTTTTACATCTACATAAAATTCAGTTTTCCTGGGAATCAATTATGTTCCTTAGCTATTTTCAGCTTAGTATTTTAGTTTATTTGATTGTTTTTTAATCAATTTGACCATTTTTAAAATTTAATTTGTTTAAATCTGAAAGTTAGTTTGATACTAATTTAAATACAAATTGTTAATTTGTTTCAATTTAGTTTAAAGATTTTATTTTTCTTCATTAATTCTAATAAGTTTATTGTTAATTAGTTTTTTTTGTTAAATTACGATTAATACTTTTAACTCATTCTTTTAATACTTCTAATTAATACTTTTGATTCAATTTGTTAATTTTGTTAAAATTTAATTTATCAAATCCATTCTAGTTTATATTTAACAAAAGCATTTGATTTATTATTAGTCCCTGCCTTATAAGCTAGAGACTAATGTTTTCATGTCTCTAAAAGTAATTAACTTTTGTATAAAAATCAGTGTCAAAAAATTATTATATGGTTTGTGATATGGTTTGTTTTAATTTTTCTATTAAAATGATTTTTCTTTCATTTATACTTTTTCCTTATTGGCTGATAGTAAATTTCCTGGGGTTTTTATGTTTTCTTTCTAAAACATATTAAAAATAATATTGTTGACCAATCAAATGAAGGAATTTTCCCATTGTTTTCTATATAATGTAATATCATTCATTTACCTGCATAGTACATGGTAGGTACAAGTGGTTTAATGAGACATTAAGGAACGCAGGTGACATCCATAAAAGCAGTGTTAAAACAACAAGCCAGTCTCAAATTTGGTGCATTCATTTCAGCCTTAACTATGAGGCCTCCAGTACTAGTGATTTTCATGTAGTCTCTCCTCTTACATTTTTCTTGATGTTGTTTCTGCCAGAAGAAAATTGGCCTCTGTGCGAGCAACTACAGAAATAGGTAAAGTTTTTGATGAAATGTATGGATGATTTCTTTTCCTTGTTCAATCATCGCTTTACAAATCTTTGGTATGCATGGATTTAAACTAGCTGGTAAGAGATCTATAAAAAAAAACCTTTTACATGAAAGATTCTTTGAAAAGAAAAGAAATTTGAAAATATTTATTTACCTTCTAAAATATATATCTATTCATTCTGAGCTCAGGACAACAAGGAGAAATCATGCTAATTCCTATGGTTTTAACTATAACTTTCACTGTTTGAGATTTTCGAGATCTGCTATGAAAAAATATTTGATTTTTTTTCCTTCTAAAATATTAAGCTTCTATCAAATGTGAGCTCTAGTTCAAAAAATTTAGAAGATGAGAACAAGGAGAAATCACTGGTAATGCGTAGGGTTTTATTTGTGAGCTTTAGCAGTCGAGATTTGTAGGAAAAACTTTTACTTGAAATCATAAGCTTTTAAGTTATATATCTCTATTTATTGCGAGCTATCAAGGTGAAAGATCTAGAAAATGAGAGCAAGGAGAAATCATTGGTAATACCTAGGATTTTTTCCATGAATTTTAGTGTTCGAGATCTGTAGAAAAATCTTTTACATAATTATTTTTTAGAGAAGGAAATTTTTAAAATATGAAGGTTCTGAGCTTTATGTCTCTGTTCATTGTGAGCCCATGAGAACAAGGAAATATCACCGTTAATTACTAGGGGTTCGACTGTATATTTTAGTGCTCAAGATCTGAATAGAACCTTTCAAATGCAGCCCCAACAGCGTAGTTCCCATTTCCACGCTTCTTCAACTCCATGGGAATCATAAAAAATGCATATGATAACCCAAAAATACCCTCAGATTGAAGAACTCCAAACAGTTTTAGGAAGTACCCTTAATTAGAACCATGTAAACTTAGAAACCACTTCATATATTTCCCTCAAACAATGAAATTAGAGAAGACGAAGCTTTTAGTTCTTTTTAAAAAAAAAATTCTATGAAGGTCAGTAGTAACATTTTCTGGGATTTATTTGTCCTTTAATAAGGCTTCGTTTAGTTCTTACTTCTTGACCCCTTCCAAATACCGTCCCGTCTTCTCATTAAAATGCCATACCTTCACCCTTATGGAAAAAGTTTCTCCTATCTTCACCAGTATATTATTTCCATAACTCAATTTGATGACAAAGGCAGTTTGACTGATTTCCAAAGCCATTTTTTGTTCTATCAGTGACTATTTTTTTTAAGCTCCTAAGATTTTTTAATATCTAATGTCACCACTAGCTTTTATTATTATTCATCCTCAGGCTGAAGTTTCATGAAAGGGGGTTTTCTCTACCTAGTACATTGTGTCTGTTGCATTCATGTGATTAGTACATTATTTGTTTAGTGTAAGTCCATGCACTGTTACAGTCATTTGTTGGAACCAATAAACTAATATTTGCACACGTTATTGCCTATTCAATCAACTTTCAAGGAAAACAAATGAGTGAATTATTTGGTTATGTTGTAGTGCAATCCATGAGGTCGTATCTCAAAGGCAATGATAGATTCACCATTTGAAGGCTATGCTTGCAGCTTTTTTGTTCGAACATCCTGCCATTAGTAGGGATCGTGGCCATTCTTGGGTATGTCTTGGAGGCATTCATCTTGTATTTTTAGTGTTGGAAAGGTTCTTCTGAGATTAAGATACTCCTAATCATAGTGAGAGTCACCTTTTATCTAAGAGTGTTCATCTTAGAGATGAGTATTAGTGTGAATAGTAAAAGCTTTCTACTTCCTACCTTTAGCTGAGAATTGAACTGTATATTTTTAAACTTTATTTCTAAGGAATACCCACATCTACTTGTATGAAATCTTTGACAATCTAGAAGTAGGCTTCTATTGATATGTTAGTATCCTTCATTATTTAATGCTAACATTGTCTACGGTTTGGTATGTTAAAAAGAGAGTAAATAATCATCAATGACATTATTTACTAAATGTCACTAATTAGGTGCTTATGAATTGAAAATTTAATGCACGCGAGTACAATATTCCACTTGAAAACTGGGTGATCAGATCTGAAAAGATATTATTGCTTATCAAACTTGGTGCAGCATGGAAAAATGGTCATTAACAGCCACAAAAACCTTGACTAATATTTGTTACTAGCTGCCAAATCTAACTGAATAGAATCAATATTATTTGGTGGCATCTGGAAGTTCCAAAATGCTGTTAATATTGACAATTACTTAAATAAAATAAAATATGAATTCACTTGAGTTATGCATTTTTCTATTGGCTATAACTACATTTTCAAGTGCGTCCTTCACTTTAAATGCTATAACTGACAAGATTAGAGTATTATCTTGCACTTTTGTGCAACTCAAGTTTGGAGACTTGAACTTGCTTTATTGCTCAAAATTCATCTCTGGTATGAGGTTGATTGGAAACTTACAATTACTTCAATATTGTGTAAAATTAAATTAAAAAGTAAAGAAGACCACATAATTATGTGACTTGGTTATCTGAGATTTGTTTTATTATAACAAAACCACTTGTTCATACATTTGTCAGACTTTGTAATTGGTACCTCTAAATCTTTAAAATATTTGATTGTTTATCATAAGCACAATGTATGTTACATTCACAAAATATCTTAAAAAACTACAGCCCATTATGCATGTACAAAATTGGCTTTGGGCTTCTCTGCAAATAAATTCTCCAGCACCATATGCATACAGGTCAAGGCAATTAGAATGTTCTCCCTATGTGGCTGGATGTCAATACAAGTCTACAACCTAATTTGGATGATATGTAGCATTTTATTATTATAAAAATAATATCAAAATTTGGTTCAACATGTGTTCAGCTCTAAATATTGGTATTGTCTTCTTCCCTAGATCAACCATGTGCAGTCTGTGTACTATGTAGGCTGTTGCTCACTAACATAGTGTCACCCTCCTAGATTTTAGATCTAGAGTGGCTAGCCCGCCAAATCGATGCTGGATTTCACCCATAAATTTGCTATAGCTCTTCAAGAAAGCCCAACTAGATGAAAATTTTTTCCACCAGATTTAATGCAATATTGATTTATTACGCTATATTGATTTCCCTCTAGGTTTATTCTGTTTCTAAGTTGTTGCACTGAAAATGACTTCTGAATTTGTTTCACATGCATTATTTTTAGAATGAAAAATATGTGGGTCAGAGTGACTACAAAATAGAATTATTGTTGAACATGTTCTAATGGTTCTGATACTCTCTACTGTAATTGTAATCATTATTGCTTCTTCAACAGTAATGATTTACTCTATATTTCCAACTGTAATTGTAATGCTCATGCCTTTGAGTGGAAATAAGTAGGTACTTTGTATTGTCTCATGCTACAACTATTCCCCCATTACTGTTGCAATCATTTATCTTGTACTGCCTTACACTTGTCAAGATCAGCCACTCTACTAACTTGTTTCAAATTTGTAACTTTCTAGGTTTTTGGAAGCAGAACAATGCCAACCTTTACAACTTAGAGCTCATAGAAAAAGATCAAGACAAATTTTTTTCCCAAAAAACAATTTATTTTGTTTTAATATTATAAAAAATATGCTTTTCAAGTTCTATTTATTGTTTTCTACTACAAAGCTCAATTGTCTTATTGACTTTATAGAACTTAAAAACATGTAATTGATCTCAACTCCTATGATAACCTTTGAATTTGTGCTCTTCTGTACTTGCATTTTCCCATTGTTGGTGAACTTTCTTCAAAAAGCTATATTGGAGGGGTGAAACTTAATATTATATTAAGTCTTTGATGTTTAATAGTGCCTTTATTGATAATTCCCAGTTATTTCATCTTAAGCTTTGTTCTTGTTATATTGTTGCTTTATTTATGCCAACAATGTTTTATATTGTGATATAATTTATGGCATTTATAAGACACGTGCTTAGGAAAGGAAAAACATATCATACAATTATTTGACTCAAAGACAAATGGTTGTTTTTGGAATCATGAATATATTACTCCCAGTGTCCAAGCTCCCAAACATAGATAAAATCTCAAACTAGAACAACCAAATTAAATAAACTAGAAAACTCCCCCAAAAAGAAAAAAATCACACCCAAAAAGATTCAAACATGCATAGAAAAAACTATCGAAACAAACTGAGGCATTGGTTAGTTCATTGACATACCCTAGATTAACTTTCCATTTTGATAAGATGTGGAATTCAAAAACCTTATAATTTTGTCATGCTCCAATGTTCTTATGTAAACATTAGGAGCCTATTTATTGAGTAAAATCCTCTATCTGTGCATGAGGCTCAATTCTTTTAGTTGAGTGAAATAGGACATGGGCTGTTGTAGAACATTTAAATCTTCTTCAAAAAGAAATACCATTGCATGGTACATAATTATAAGTATCAATACTTTTATCAAAAATAA
Source organism: Chamaecyparis obtusa (assembly GCA_027943335.1). Taxonomy (NCBI): domain Eukaryota; kingdom Viridiplantae; phylum Streptophyta; class Pinopsida; order Cupressales; family Cupressaceae; genus Chamaecyparis; species Chamaecyparis obtusa. The sequence continues at coordinate 335,465 of BSBK01007333.1, read as the reverse complement.
TATGAAAACATCAAGAGTTTATATTCATTGAATGTTCCATGCAACAGGGAGCATTAGGGAGCAATTCTCTGATTCCACATTTAGAAGAAAATGGAAAATGTAAAAAAAAAGAATAGAACACGTACACTTCTGAACAAATGCCACAGGTTCTACTTGTAAACTAAACTCTAGAAGAGTACCTAGTAGATACGAATGACAATGGCCATGTGGTGAATTCTGACAATGACCAAGATTTATCACTATAAACATGTTCTATGTCTAATTTCACTCATATGAGCGGCCAGTCACTATGATTGAATATATATTTTCACAATTTTAGAATTTAATTTTTTTACAGATGGCAGGGACTAAAGCTCCATTAGAGCTCTTGTTTTTTTTGTTTCTATCAATTTGTGTAAACGAAGCTTGATTATCATTAACACATTGTCACTTATACCTTTTTATTCACTAACCCACTCTTAATTTTTAATCAATTTCCTTTATTTATTTTTTTAAATTAATCTTTCTCTAACATTGTAATAACATTTAAAGCTGTCTCAAATTCCAATCATTTAAATTTTATTTCAGTTTAGATTAATATTAAAGTTTCAAATATTTAAATCTTATCATTTATCATTACATTTAATTCATAATCATCTTTTTAATCTCCTTATTTCATTTTTAATTTTAAAGAGTTTATCAAAATTTTAAAAAATATTTTTAACAAAAATTTCATTTTAAATTTACACTACTCAAATATTCATTAACATTCAGTTAAATTACATTTTTGCGTTCATTAGGTTCTATTTTTTATTGTTTCTAACCTCTTTTAGCCTACTTCATGTTTTCATAAATTTAATACCATTAGTGTTTATTTCACTATGTCTACTTTAATACCTGAAATAAAGTTAAATAGTTGTAACTATCATCAATTGAAAACTCATATATCTTTTATATTTCATTTTAAACATTTACTCCAAGTTTCTAATGATCCATCTCTTGAACTAGCTGCCACTGCTTCTCAAACGGACATAGATGCATGGCAAGTTAAAAATGAAGAAGCCCTTGGATTAATTGGTCTTTCGGTTACTCTTGACTTATATGACCTAATTGGACATTGCACAAAAGCCTATCAAGCATGGGCCATTCTGAAACAAACCTATGATAGCTCCACCGAATCATGTAAGATTAAGCTCCAAGACAACTTGGAAGACCTCAGGTATATTGACTTTAAATCCATGGATGAATTCTTACTTAAATTTGATGCTATTAAAACACAATTAAGTGGTATAAATGTTACTTTAACTGATATTAGATTAATTACTATTATTCTAAAGAAATGTCTTCCTAAATAATTTCAACAATTTATTACTAACATTCATTCACAACTTGCTATTCCTATCTTAGCTCCTCAATTAACTTATGGTATATTTCAAAATCTTTTACATCAAGAGGAAGCTAAGTTATTGCAATTTGGTACTCTTAGATCTTTTGAACATGCTTTTGTGTCTAAGCATCAAAATCAAAATAATAGATCTTATAATCCTAATACTTCTAACAATAATCATAATTCTTGTAATAACAACTATAATCATTATAATAATTATAGATCAAATTATAATGGTGATTCTAATTCTCAACATTATAATAATAATTCTCAGCATAACAATAGTCATAATAATAGTTATCATAATAATCATAATCATTCTAATAATAGACCTCATTGTACTTATTATGGGAAAGATGGTCATGTGATCAACAATTATTTTAAGAAACAAAATCATGAGAAACCTTTTACTCATAATCTGTAAGAGAGAAAAATGTATGATGATATGATATGTAAGGAATATGAGGTATTGAAAATATAGTAGTGTGCATGTGCTTTGAATGTGTGGGCCAGGGGAATATAGGATCTACTTCTTAATCCAAATTCCCAAAGGAGAGATCCAAATTGGTTAATCACAAGGAAGTGATCAATACACAAATATATCAATCTATGGAGAATATGAAGAAAGGAGAAAACCTTATAGTCCATTATAGAAAATGTGCATTTGAAAACTTAATTGAATTGAAGACAAATACTAACCTCAAAATACGGTAAATCTAGAAAACACCATTTTTTGATGTTTGTGCTCAGTTCGGTAGATTATGCAATCAAATTTGGCCTGGAAATTCAGAAACAAAGAAAACCCAAATAAAATTTTTTTTTTAGAGCAAGGTCATCCTTGACCTCAGGATCAGGGTAAGATCTTACCCCAGGTTACAATCTTGACCCCCACTGAAAGTTTTCCTCGACCTGAAATAACTCCAATAGAAATTCTATTCACGGATCTCAGAAGTTCGCTAAAAAGGGTATCCAAATCTGCACTGATATTCGTCGTCCCGCACTTGCACCTGTAAGAAAAAGGGTTTTTTTTTTTTGGATGATGGGTTTGCCTTGGTCAAACCCTAGTTGGAATCAACCTTAAAATGTAATTGAAATTGCAATAGATAAACAAAGTAAATGGAACTATTCACCTTGCTTATGTTGAAATCCTTATGGAGGATTCGAATCCTTGAATCCACAAGTATGGATGCTCCAAATGAAAGTACAATTATATGTAGGATGTCTTAAATCAATTTCATTAGATCTTCAACACCAATCTTGAATGGATCTTGGAATAGGAAGAATCTTGAATGAATGTGGATGGAGAAATCTTCAACAAGAGGGCTCCAAAGAGATTGAATCCTTCAATGGCCATCAATGGATCTCCTTGATGAATTGGATCATGAAGGCTTGAATGCTTGAGTGCTTGAGGATGAATTAATGCTTGAATGCTTTCCTTCTCCTTCTTTCTTTATGGATCTCTTGATTGCACTTGATAGCTAGATGTCTTGATCATGAAAAGTGGATTCTCATGAAGTTGCTTGGTGAAAATGAGAGGAGAAAGGCTTCCTTTTATCTAGTCTAGGGAAAAAACTTCTAGAGAGGCTGACATAGGAGAATTAAATTACAATTAAGCCTTAACCATTAGAAATGGACCTAGATTAAATACAATTTAAGAGTTTACCATTCTGAAATCCAAAACAGCTGACCCGAAAGTGGGAAATAAAACTCTCCAAAGCCTGACATCCTGAAACCTCCAGAATTTGAAAATTGGGCCCAGGGTCAGGTTCAAGGTTGACTCTGACCTAGGTCAGAGTCAAGGTCAACCTTGACCCAAAAGGTCAACCTTGACCCTGAGGTCACAGATCTCAGTTTCTCAGGACCTGGTGCCAGAAACAGGTGGAGAGAGAAGCAGAATAGGGGGGAAAATCTAGATCCAGTCAAAGACCTATTCAAGGTGCTTGACATGACCCCATACCACTTACTCAGAGGTATAAACCAGTCCTAAATGGAAGTGCTTCCATTTTTTGATGATACATTTAGCCCCCACTTTAGCAAGAGTATGGACTCGATGCAAACTCTTGGTAAAGGAGATCATAATGAAAAGATAATCTCATTGAAATCAAAGGGACAAAGGAAAACTCAAGCCCCTAAGGACTTAAATCTTCATCAACTCCAAGATTAAAATAAGAGAGACATCTCTAGGAAAAGAGAAAGAGAGAGAGAATGTGATTATCTCGCCCAATGAGAACTTATGTCCCATTGTGAACCACACAAGGAAATGATGCAATTGGAAAGATGGAATTGAACTACCTAGTGAATGTGGCTACTCACTAGTCAACCCATCAAGGATTCACCCTCAAGAATATTCTATGCCACAAGAGTAAAACCAAAAGCAAAAGAGATCCAGTCTTAAGGACACCTTTGACCTTATGGGATCAAAATTTTGAAACTGGTGGGATCAAGAGATCCTAAATAAAAATTCATGCTTTAAGGATTAGTCACTAATCCATAAAGGGAGAAAAGAGCTTTGAAAAATATATGTAAATTGAAAGTGCATGTGTGCAACAGGTGAGCAGAGCATATGCCCCCACGTTAAAGTCATTGCTAAATCTTTAACAGGACCAATGGCTTGAACGGAAACATAAACAACTCCACTGATTACGTTTCCACTACGAGATGACCCCAAACAAAGACAAATCAAGGGAAATACCACATAAACATACAGAGAACACAAAAGGGATCTACCTGACATGGGGTCAGTATGATCATAAGATACTATATATATAATATTATTAAAAATTAATTGACATCATTCCCAAAAGAAAGTAGAACTACAATCACAATGGAGGAAAGAACACATAAGAAATACAAAGAAGAGTCTTTTTTAACCACATCATGGAGACCAAAATGATTAGTGCTACCAAGTCACAAATCCAAGCGAACTACACAAGGAAACATTTACGAACAATAGCACAAGTACAACATAACATGAAGAAACATATAGAAGAATAGAGATACATATAGAGGAAATATACAATAGGTTTGATTCCTTTATCACCTTTCACCAACAAGGCAACAAGGGTCGTATAAAAGAATCTAACAAACATTTAGCAAACACATCACAAGAGAAATATAGTACAATAGGAAAACACACAAAAAGCTACCATAAAGGACAAACCAATCAAGCGCACCACCTAATCTCCCCATCTCATTCTATATCATTTAGGGAAGGTGGATAAATCACAAGAGGGACTATATCCAACACAGTAGGAATGATAGCCAGTTCCAAAAAAGGATCCTCTTGAGAATCATAATGTTCGATACTAGGTGTAAGTGTTAGTTGTGATGAAAGCATATTAGGTAAATCAATGTCAATGTCAATAGTCTCATATTCATCATTAACATCATCAAGAGTATCTTCCTCATCTAGATTAATCAAAATAGGATCTAAGATAGGAATAGAATCATCATAATCTTGCATTTTAACATCATTATTAGCAGTAACTTCTTCTAACACATCATGCATAGTCTTGTCAAAAGAAGGTAAAGAACTTTGAAGAATAGAAGTACAAGCCTTCGCTTGAGCATGAAACTTCTTATGACATTCATTAGAAGACCAATTACATTTTTTTTTACTTGAAATATGTTGAGAACTAGGAGGAACAACTACCGGATCCTTCACAGATTCTATAGGAGGATTAATAGGATTCTCAGCAGACTGACAAGCAACACTAGGAGCTTGATTAACAGAAGTAGAAGCCATAGATAAAGGAGGTATAGAAGGTGTAGGAAAAAGACCATGATTAAGATCCATTAGAGGCATGCTTAACTTGAGAATCTTATGATGCTTATAGGCTTGATATGAGCAGAAAAGATTATCAGGTCAAGAAGGACATGAGTTAGGTAATGAAGGCCAAAATAAATCAAGTGTAACACAATCCATGGGCCTAGAAGGTTGATATAAACTATGATTAACCATCTTCACTTCTTCATCATGAATGAATTTAAGACACTTATGGATAGGTGAAGCAACAACATGCATGGCATTCAACCAAGGAAAACCAAGCTTAACTTGAAATTGATCGGAAGCAGGAAGAACAATGAAGGTAGTGTTCACAATTTTACCAAAGAGTTCAACTGACAAGTTAATATAACCAAATGATGGATAAATAAAACCATTACAAGTTTGAATCCACACATCAGATGTATCATAAGAATCACATTGCAATTTTTTCATAAAAAGACTTTCTTCAGTAATACCATTGACTAAGGATGTAGGATCAACAAGACAACCATGTGTAGGTATCTGAGAAATCCTAGCATAAATGTAAAGGGGACCATCAGGAGCCTTAATAGTCTTAGAATCATCAAAGGTAATCAAAATTTCTTGAGGTCTTTTATTCTTAGGTTGCTTTCAAGGTTTAGGTTGAGATTTCAGTTTAGGCTGTGGTTTTGGTTTAGGTTGAGGTGGAACTTGAGATTGAGGCTGAGGTGGAGATACAGATTGAACAACATGCAACACATGGTTAACAATGTGATTAAGATCATCCATCTTTGAATCATAAATAATATCCATAGAAGATGGTTGAGCAATGGTATTAGTATCATGTGTAGGTAAAAGATTAATGTAGATTTGAAGATTTTGATTAGGAGGAGAGATAGATTTGTTCCAACTACCATCAAGATTATCAACAGATAAGGCATTAGAATTGATTAAATCTTGAACCTTATGTTTTAAAGAATAACACTTCTTAGTATCATGACCATTCTGACAATGATATTGACAAAAATCTTTAGGATCAAAGGATTTGGATGCTACAGTAGAAGGTAAAAGAGGTCAAATAGGAGGTAAAGTAATCATATTAGCAGTTAACAACCTATTCATAATAGAATGTAAAGATTTAGAGAGAGTAGTAAATGCATGATTTAATTGAAAAGAAGTGGATGTAGAAGTGGCATTGTGGGATGCAACAACAACTTGATCAACAATTGTATTCGCTTGTTTGTTTATCTTGACATAGCTGTTAAGTTTTTGTAATTTGTTTGGATTAGGAGCAGCATCACTCTTATCAATTGGAATAGGAGCCATTGGAGTGTTTCTCTCAAATTGACTCACTTGTAATTGATAATGATGAAGCACTGCACAAAGTTGTTGAAAATAGGTAAATTCAGTAAGAAGAATCTTATCTCTAATATCCTTTTGCAAATTTGAAATTAACATACGTTGAATATCCATATCAGGAACAAGATAAGAAATCTACACATACAAATGCTTAAATCTACCAATAAATTTAGTCAATTTTTCCTTAGTGTTTTTTTTACAATGCATCAAATCAGTTAAGGACACTTGCAGACCAATGTTATTTTGAAAATGTTGAATAAAATCATTAGCAAGTTTTGGAAAAGAGTCAATAGAATAAGGAGGCAAGGAACAATACCATTGTAAGGCCTTCTCACGAAAATTTCTAGCAAACAACTTGGCTAAAATCTTATGGTCATGAGCATAATCACTACAAAGGATTTGAAATGTTTTAACATTTGTAACAGGGTCTCTCTTACCATTGTAATTCTCAAGATGAGGCATATCGGCTTGCTGAGGAATAGGAGCATGAATGATGTCTAGGGATAAAGGACTTCCCATGTCACATGTAGGAATGCTAAACTTGTTTTGAGTTAAGGATGCAAGTTGTTGTTGTAAGGATGACACAGTTTGAGCCAAACTAATGATTGTTGAATCATTAGAGGTAATAGGAGGCATAGTAACATTAGAAACACTAGGTAAAGTGTATGAAGCAGCAAGAATGGAAGAAACCACTGGAGGAACACTTGGAACTACAGTTGGAAGAGGATTGGAATAAGTAAAAGGAACATTATGATAGGAAGGTTGTGATGTAGGAAGGGACATAGGAGGAACACTCATAGGAATAGAGGGAACCATAGTAGTCACCAAAGGAGGAGTATAGGTAGGAATACTAGGTAAAGGAATAGAAGAGGGTTCCACACTAGTAACAGGAGGAGTAAATCCTAAATCTTGAGCTTCCTGAGCTAAAGGTTTAACATTTGAATGCACAAGATGAGTAATACCATGCAAGAGATTAACACCTTGATCACTATCATGAATGACTTTCTTAAGAGCCTCTATAGCTTGAATAGAATCTTTATTATGGTTTTCTTGGATAAGATAATTACCCATTTTATCAAGTTTGGTTGAAAGTTTTGGGACATGCTCATGAGGAAGTATTAAAGCATCATCCTCATCATGAGATGAGTGAGAAGATTTTTTCTCCATAGTAGGATTGGAATCATGAATAATCAAATTGTCATCTGGGATCCTAAGGAAAGGAGAGGAGGACTCAAGATTGAAAAGGCACCCATAAATCTACAACTTCATGTAACCGGAATGTTATAAGTATGACTAGATGTAGTAAAGCTCATATACCAATGCAATGCAAATGAACTAGACTAAGAAAACACAAAGAAAGAACAAATGAATATTTTTGTATTTTTATTTTATATGAGATGCAAACACATAAAAGAAATCCAATACATGCAAGATCTAACACCATAAAAGAAAGAGTTGTCTATCGCGGGTTCACCAAAATGTAAGAGAGAAAAATGTATGATGATATGATATGTAAGGAATATGAGTTATTGAAAATGTAGTAGTGTGCATGTGCTTTGAATGTGTGGACCGGGGGAATATAGGATCTACTTCTTAATCCAAATTCCCAAAGGAGAGATCCAAATTGATTAATCATAAGGAAGTGATCAATACTCAAATGAATCAATCTATGGGGAATATGAAAAAAGGAGAAAACTTTATAGTCCATTATATAAAATGTGCATTTGAAAAATTAATTGAATTAAAGACAAATACTAACCTTAAAATAGGGTAAATCTAGAAAAGACTATTTTCTGATGTCTGTGCTTAGTTTTGGGAGATTCTACAATCCGATCTGACCTGAAAATGTAGAAACAGAGAAAACCCATAAACCTTTTATCTTTCAGAGAAAGGTCATCCTTCACCTCAAGATCAGGGTAAGATCTTATCCTAGGGTACAATCTTGACCCCCACTAAAAGTCATCCTTGACCTGAAACAGCTCTGACAAAAATTTTGTCCACGGATCTTGGAAGTTCACCAAAAAGGGTATCTAAATCTGTAATGATATTCATCATCCCGCACTTGCACCTACAAGAAAAAGGGTTTTTTTTGTTTGGATGAGGGGTTTTCCTTGGTCAAACCCCGGTTTGGAATCAACCTTAAAATGTAATTGAAATTGCAATATATAAACAAAGTAGATGGAACTATTCACCTTGCTTATGTTGAAATCCTTGTGGAGGATTCAAATCCTGGAATCCACAAGTATGGATGCTCCAAATGAATGTAGAATTATATGTAGGATATATCAAATCAATTGCATGAGATCTTCAACACCAATCTTGAATGGATCTTAGAATAGGAAGAATCTTGAATGAATGTGGATGGAGAAATCTTCAACAAGAGGGCTCCAAAGAGATTAAATCCTTCAATGGCTATCAATGGATCTCCTTGATGAATTGGATCATGAAGGCTTGAATGCTTGAGTTCTTGAGGATGAATTAATGCTTGAATGCTTTCCTTCTCCTTCTTTCTTGATTGATCTCTTGATTTCACTTGAGAGCTAGATGTCTTGATCATGAAAAGTGGATTCTCATGAAGTTGCTTGGTGAAAATGAGAGGAGGAAGACTTCCTTTTATACTAGTATAGGGAAAAAAATTCTAGAGGGGATGACATAGGAGAATTAAATTCTAATTAAGCCTTAACCCCTAGAAATGGACCTAGATTAAATATAATTTAAGAGTTTACTATTCCGAAATCTGAAACAATCAACCTGGTGTATGCACCCTAAAATGGTCGCCTAGACTTTGGGCCCCATTTATTCAATTTATCAATCCTGAATCATTTTTATCATTAATCAATATTTTCAAACAAAATCAATTTCTTGATCAAATCTTAAATTCGATCATATATTGGATTTTTATCCTTGGGCTAACCGTTTATCCTAAAGTCTTTATTTATTTAAAAGGAATATTTCCTCCCCTTTTAATAAATAAAAAGCCCCCACTTTTCCTCTTATCCTAAGTTGCACAAATAAAGCATTATTCTTATTTATAAAAAGGAAAAAAAAAGCACTTTTGTCTCACATGAGGCTCAAAAGTCAACACTTCACTCTCATTGGAGGATACTTGTGCACATGGATTGCTCCTCTTTCAAGCTCCACCGCTGATTAAGACTTTTTGCCTCTTAATCTCCATGGTCCATTTCACCTCATTTCTTATAAAAGGAGAGCTCTCTCCTCCATTTGCATATCCATGTTTTATGCTAATGTTATGTTGCAGGTTTTAGGTGCATTTGGAGTTTGAAGACATTGAAGACTTGTTGCTTTCATCATTTAGTTGCATATTTGCTTTCATAGTTGCATAATAATGGCATCATAGATTAGATTTCCTTTTATGCAATAGAATAGATCTCACATAGCTTAATTAGGGGTTTGGAATCTATTGTACTTCTTTTCATAGCTTAGTTTGCACTTCATTTGATAGATTAGTCTTGCACATTCATACTAGTTGCATTTGCATTTCATTTCCATTTAGATTCTTGGAGACATTGGCACTCTTGCCCTTGTCTTCACTTGAATCTCTCATTGTATGGTTGACTAGCAAGGTCACCTTCTTGTAGCTCTAGCTGAGAGAAAAACTCATAGTCCCTTGCAACTCCATGCATAGAGAGCTATGAGCCGCTTTGTGAGGCCTCATTCTTGAGTAACCTTGCATGTAATGGTTCATAGAAGTGCATATTTTAGTGTGTACACCTGGAAGTGGGAAATAAAACTTTTTGAAGCTTGACATCTTGAAACCTCTGGAATTTGAAATTGGACCCAGGGTTAGGGTCAAGGTTGACTCTGACCTAGGTCAGAGTCAAGGTCAACCTTGACCCTAAGGTCGCAGATCTCAGTTTCTTAGGACCAGGTGTTAGAAACAGGTGGAGAGAGAAGCAAAATAGGGGGAAAAAGCCAGATCTAGTCAAAGACCCATTCAAGGTGCTTGACATGACCCTAGACCACTTACTCGGAGGGCTAAACCAGTCCTAAATGGAAGTTCTTCCATTTTCTGATGATACTGTATCATCTTAAAATGGAAGCACTTCCATGTTAAGAGCATTTAGCCCTCCGAGTAAGTGGTTTTGGGTCATCTCAAACACCTTGAATTGATCTTAGCTTTGATCTTTGCATTCTCCCTTGTCTTCCACTTCTCTGCACTTGATTTCTTCATTCTAGATGAAATTAGGGTTAAGGTCTTAAGGAATTTCCTAATTATTCTCTTTCTATGGCTCTACTTTCTAGGTAGGATTTAGAAATGAGACCTCCTAGTCCTTCATCACATCATTCTGAGGATTTTCTGTCTATCCTAGACATCTAGTCTTGTTCAGACATCAATTTCCCAGTTTCTAGCATCTTTTGGAACCTCTGCTACAAATCCTACCAAAATTAGGGTTTGAGGTCAATGTCAACCTCGACCCTAACTAGGTCAGGGTCGACCTTGACCTTGACCTCTTCCTACCATAATTTCAAATTTTCATCTTCGACAGTTTGGCTTTTGGGATAATTATTTCTCCGCCTCCGGGTTAGCTATTTCAGGCTCCAAAATGGTAAATCCTTTAATTGCATTTAATCTAGGTATATTTTCTAAAGGTGAGGACCTAATTGGGATTTAATTCTCCAAGGTGGACCATCTAGAGGAGCGTGCCCTAGATCACTATAAAAGGAGGCCTTCCTCTCTCATTTTCTCCATCAAGTTTTGCAATCAAGCTCTCAAGTTCTCAAGGTGATCAAGCAAGCATTCATTCAAGTATTCAAGTCTTCTTCTTCATCCAACTTCTCCATTGAAGATCAAGGATTCAAGCATTCAAGCTATTGAAGGGATTTGGCTCAAGCATTCAAGATCTATCATTCAAACCCTAGATCTAGCCACCATGGTGGTGTGATCTTCCTTCAAGATCCTTTGTTCATCTTCAAGATACATATCATTGTTTCCTCAAGGTGGATTTCAAGCATACAATCATGGAGGTTTGATCATGTTATGTTCAAGCTTTCATATCAATATATTTGATTACATTCCAAATACATTAGCATATCTGTTGAATTGCATAGCTTCATTGTTAGATTCATTTCTACTACTTACTAGCATTCTCCTATTTCAATTTCAATATTAAGGTTGATTCCAAACTGGGGTTTGACCAAGGAAAATCCCCCAAACAAACAACAAAACCATTTTTCTTGCAGGCACAGGTGTGGAATCTCATATCTGAGAGCAAATTTGGATACCCTTTTCGGAAATCTTTCAAGATCTGTGAATAGAATCAGAATCGGACTTCAAATAAATAATGTGGTCTTTGACCTTTTAAAAGGTCAAAGTCGACCTGATCAAATCTGGGAAAAAGATTTTTGGATTTTGTAGATCTCGCAGTTTCGGTTCAAGATTATAAAAATCAACTATTTTTGAGATCATTTGATAGGGTTTTCAGCTGATTCTTTTTCAGAGATAAGTACCTTTATTTCTTAATTTCAATATTAGTCATCTACATTTACTTTCCATATCAATACAATTCAAATGTAAGTGTAAAATATTGGCTTTGGGGTCTCTTTTGTGTGCAAGCCATTGTTCTAGGACCCTATCCATATTTTATCCTATTCATTTTGGTGAACCCGACATACTTACTCTCTTTCTTTTGTGGATTTAGATGCCCTATTGTGGTAGATCTTCCTTTGTATTCCCTTGTGCGTTCACCTTCACTCTACATTTTGGTGAACCCATGATAGACAACTCTTTCTTTTTGGTGTTAGATCATTTGTTTTCTTGCATTAAGATTAGGATTCTTTTATGCCCTTGCATTTATATTTCAAAAATCCAAAAAAATTGCAAAATTTCTTTAAAAATACAAAAATATTTACATTTTCATGCTTTTAGTATTCAACATGTATGACTCTTGTTTTGAGTACTTTGATGAGGCTTTTGTTGTTCAAGATAATAGATACCTTAATGAGGTACATGGAAGTGAGGATGAAAATTGTGTGAATGAGATCTTTATTGATTCTATTCCTATTTCATCTTCCTCTACAAATTCTTCAATTGACCTTTACAAAGATGAGTTAGGGATTGATGATTATTCATCTCCTAATATATGTCTTTTCTATGAGCCTACTTTCCCCTTTAGGGATCAAGCTTTAATGACTTATGACACTCCTACAATGCACTTTATGGATAGGGATAATAATCCTCCTATTTGGGATGAACCTTTGGATTTCGATGTTGATTACTCTCTTCCTCGTGAAACCATTAAGGATAATCCTCCTATTTGGGATGAACCTTTATATTTCAATGTTGATTACTCTTTTCCTTATGAACCCATTGTGGATAATCCTCCTATTTGGGATGAAACTTTGGATTTTGATGTTGATTACTCTCTTCCTCATGAAGCCATTATGGATAGTTCTACTTTTTGGGATGAACCCTTGGATAAATACCTTGATTTATCTCCTCCTTGTGAAGAATTATTAATACAAAAGGATGACATATTCTCTAAAACACACTCCCCTTTTGTGAAAGAAGATGACATTATAGATCTTTCATCCCCATTCAAGATTCCTTCTAGTGATGAGGCATTAGCAGAGAAAGATATGAATTCCATTAATGCTCTTCCTCTTAGTGATGACCTTATGGAAAATCAAGATCCTACCTCACATCATTCTTACCATAATATTACTTATCTCTATTCTAACCCTTTTCCAACTGTGGTTCCAAGTGTTCCTCTAGTTGTGTCTTCCATTCATATCACATCCTACACTTTTCCTAGTATTCCTCATCTTCATAATCTAGTTCCTAAACTTCCTAATTCTAATCCTATCTTTCCTAATCCGATTCCTAATTCTTCATCTTCTATTCCTAGTTGTTCCCATGCTTATGTTGAGGTTCAAACTATGGTTCATGATGTGCAAATATTTTTCAAATTACCTTATCCTTATTATCCGGTCTATAAATATAAAAGAAAAGAAACTTCTCCTTTGAAATTTATTCATAATTTTACCCCTCGCTCTCTTTTTCCCCTCTAGATTGGGGGGCAAGAGGTATATTTCTTCCTGTCTTTTAGAATCCATTATGTTCTTGCTTTGAGCTTAATTGGTTATTCTTTCATTTATATCGATGCTTTGTATTATGATAGTTTTTCATCTATTGCTCTCTTCTATTATTCCAGATCTCTTTGCTATGACATGTGTTTTGCAAAGGTATCCCTTGCCTTTTATCCCTGGGGGGCAAGGTTCTTCCTTCTTGCTCTTTGTCTAGGGGAAATCCTTTCCTTAGCTTAGTGGTATTTGCTTATATTTCAATATTATTTCATCATATTGACAGATATTTTGACTATGGATAACCTTCTTACATGAGAAGTTGTTGTCCTAGGTCATCACTTCTTCTCTATGTTTCAAATGATGTTCTTTATAAACTCTCACCCTTGCTTGGTGTTGGAGTTTTTTCCCTCATTCCCAAGATTCCTCTTCCTCTTCTTTGTAGGGGGCTTGATGATTGAATATTTGTTCACACCTTTTGAAAGATGATATTTTATCTAAAGCACTCCTCTTTGGTGGGGGTCTTGTGTATAAGATCTCTTTCATTTGAGGATCCTTTTCCATAAGTGACATATTTTTATCATGATTATCTATAGTCTTGGATGTAGGGGTCAATATCTCTCGATAAGGATATACTATACATTGTTGTAAACAGGATATCTCTTTGCTTTGTGAAGTAGGTATCCTCTTCCATATTTATTCCTACACTTGGGGGGCAAGGATGCCTTCTCCTTCTTTTTTGTTTTCACACATGAAGTAATAAATACAGATTGTGAGTTTGATAGAAGTGCTTTAGCCTCAGAGGCTTGGTATGATTTTTTATCTTAGTCAAATCTATGCATTGTTATTTCATGCACATTATCATGCTATGGTTTTGATCAAGAGGCTCCGATCTTAGCATTATCGGCATGCAATAATAAATACAGATTGTGAGTTTCATAGAATTACTTTAGCCTCAGGGGCTTGGTATGATTTTCTATCTTAGTCAAATCTATGCATTATTATTTCATACTTGTTCATGCTAGGGTTTTGGTCTTGATATTTTGATCTTAGCATTGCCAACTTTTCACACATGGAGTAGCACATACGGATTGTGAATTTGATAGAAGTACTTTAGCCTCAGGGGCTTGGTATGATTTTCTATCTTTTTCAAATCTATGCATTGTTATTTCATGCATATCCTTATGGTATTCTCTTCTTTTCTTTCTAGGGATTCACCTCTTTCCTTGGCAAAGCAGTATTTATCTACTATGTGATATCCAATCATACATGAAAATTATGGTTTCCATTAAGGACCTATGTCCTTGATAGGAACCTTATTCATTGTTTGACATTGGGTTTCCATGGTTGATCTATCTCTCACCTTGGAAACTGAATAGTGTGCTATCCCTCATTAAGGGTTACTTCCTTTTCACTTCTTGGATGATATCTCTTTACATTCATCTCTTCCATGGCCTCATAGGAGTTGTGACCTTCTTGGCTTGGACTGGGAGTTGTCTATGGATATTGTCTTGATGCTAAAGAAGGCTTTATCCTTGTTCTTTTTCTTTCCTTAACATGAAAAAATAGTATGTTTTTTCCATCTTAAGGAGGGGGGCATATATAGGGTCTCCCTTGTACTATAGTTTTTTATTTTTACATGCTAAATCTTGGAAGGTAACACACATAAGTTGCTAAATCCTGAAAAGACACACATTCATACGCTAAATCTTTCGAAGGTAATGCACATAAGTTTCTAAATCCTAAGGAGACACGCATTTTTCAAAATTTTTCAAATATGCTAAATCTTGGAAGGTAATGCATATAAGTTGCTATATCCTGAAAAGACATGCACCTATATGCTAAATCTTTCAAAGGTAATGCACATAAGTTGCTAAATCCTGAGAAGACACGCATTTCATATTCATAGTGATACAAGAAGGTGGATCTATGGGTATTCCAGAAGCCGTTAGAAGACGCATTACAATTGCAAGCACAATTTATGGGTGAACCTATTGGGCTCTCCCTCTAGGGTGATTCACGGTAAGGTAGGCATCTTACCGGGAAAGGTAATCACTTTCTCATTTCTTTCTTTTCTGCTTTCATGCTAGTAGGACAGGATCATGAAGCTATGTTATTTATAGTGTTGCTCTTGTCTTTCCTATGTAATCATTTGTGCTTTTATGATAGCTTTCCAAATATGATATTAGTATGAGGAATATTTATTAGTGAGGTTTCTTATGCTAATTGATTTGGGTTGTTTAGTGCTAACCCTTGTTCTTTTGGTTTTATTGTTTCACACCCTCATGCATGTATGTCGAGTTAGAATCCTTGGTTTGGGGGCTTGTGTCCTTAACTAAGTGATTATTTTATCTCATTGTGAATCCACTAGGATCTTCTCTTTCTTCTCCTTTACCAAGAGTTTGCATCGAGTCCATACTCTTGCTAAAGTGGGGGCTTAATGTATCATCTTAAAATGGAAGCACTTCCATGTTAAGAGTGTTTATCCCTCCGAGTAAGTGGTTTTGGGTCATCTCAAATGCCTTGAATTGATCTTAGCTTTGATCTTTGCATTCTCCCTTGTCTTCCACTTCTCTGCACTTGATTTCTTCATTCTAGATGAAATTAGGGTTAAGGTCTTAAGGACTTTCCTGATTTTCCTCTTTCTATGGCTCTACTTTCTAGGTAAGATTTAGAAATGAGACCTCCTAGTCCTTCATCACATCATTCCAAGGATTTTCTATCTATCCTAGACATCTAGTCCTATTTAGACATCAATTTCCCAGTTTCTAGCATCTTTTGGAACCTCTATTGCAAATCCTACCAAAATTAGGGTTTGAGGTCAATCTCGACCTTGACCCTGACCAGGTCAGGGTCGACCTCAACCTTGACCTCTTCCTACTAGAATTTCAAATTGTCATCTTTGGAAGTTTGGCTTTTGGGATAATTGTTTCTCTGCCTCCGGGTTGGCTATTTCAAGCTCCAAAATGGTAAATCCTTTAATTGCATTTAATCTAGATATATTTTCTAAAGGTGAGGACCTAATTGGGATTTAATTCTCCAAGGTGGCCCATCTAGAGGAGTGTGCCCTAGATCACTATAAAAGGAGGCCTTCCTCTCTCATTTTCTCCATCAAGTTTTGCAATCAAGCTCTCAAGTTCTCAAGGTGATCAAGCAAGAATTCATTCAAGTATTCAAGTCTTCTTCTTCATCCAACTTCTCCATTGAAGATCAAGGATTCAAGAATTCAAGCTATTGAAGGGATTTGGCTCATGCATTCAAGATCTATCATTCAAACCCTAGATCTAGCCACCATGGTGGTGTGATCTTCCTTCTAGATCCTTTGTTCATCTTCAAGATCCATATCATTGTTTCCTCAAGGTGGGTTTCAAGCATACAATCATGGAGGTTTGATCATGTTATGTTCAAGCTTTCATATCAATATATTTGATTACATTCCAAATACATTAGCATCTATTGAATTGCATAGCTTCATTGTTAGATTCATTTCTACTACTTGCTAGCATTCTCCTATTTCAATTTCAATATTAAGGTTGATTCCAAACTGGGGTTTGACCAAGGAAAATCCCCCAAACAAACAACAAAACCATTTTTCTTGCAGGCACAGGTGTGGAATCTTGGATCTGAGAGAGAATTCGGATACCTTTTTCAAAAATCTTTCAGGATCTATGAAGAGAATCAAAATCGGACTTCAAATAAATAATGTGGTCTTTGACCTTTTAAAAGGTCAAAGTCGACCTAATCAAATCCAGGAAAAAGATTTTTGGGTTTTGTAGATCTCGTAGTTTCGGTTCAAGATTGTAAAAATTAACTATTTTTGAGATCGTTTGATAGGGTTTTCAGCTGATTCTTTTTTGGAGGTAAGTACCTTTATTTCTTAATTTCAATATTAGTCATCTACATTTACTTTCTATATCAATACAATTCAAATGTAAGTGTAAAATATTGGCTTTGGGGTCTCTTTTGTGTGCAAGCCATTGTTTTAGGACCCCATCCATATTTTATCCTATTCAGATACATAATCAAACTAATCAAAACTCTCATAATAATAACTCTTGTCAAGCTTTTATTTCTCGTTATGGGATGTTTAATCCTCACTATGATAATTCTTCTATTTGGGATGAACCCTATGATGATGGCTATTCTTGGGATAACCCTCTAGATTACTATCTTCCTACACAATCAACTTTAATTCAAAATGACTCTATGTTATCACCTTATTATGACTTCCAATTTGATGATTCTTGCTCTCATTTTGATGATATTGTTGAACAAGAAGAGGAAATTATCTCTAACTTTCTTAATGTTACTTTTCCTTCTTTTGATTATCCTATTACTGATATGTTTATTACTCAAGATAAAATTCATGATAAAGGTACTAATCCTATGATTGTTATGGAGGTTAATGATAATGATGATGATGCTTATACTAGCTCTCCTCCTCTTGATATTTTATATTATGATGAATACATTACAAATTTGTTTATGCAACTCAAGATTGCATTTCTAATTCTATGACTGATGATTCACAATATGATTTTTCTTTCCAAAGTGTTACTGATTCAGCACTAGGAGATCGCAATGATGGGAGATCTACTAGTGGTTATTGCCTTATTGCAAGCTCAAGTGTTGATCCATCTCCATCTCTATTTTCTACTAGAAATGAATATTCAAAATGTACACATGTATCTAAAATAGCTCTATGGAATCAAAGATTACCTAAAGATTTGGGTCCTCCTCTACAAGCACCTACACCTTTGTATTGTAATAATCAATGTGCTATTTCAAAGAGTCCTATGTACCATTCAAGCTCCAAGAACATATCACTCTAGAATAACTTCATGAAAGATCAAGTTGAAGATACACATGAGTCCCTCATCCATTGTAAGGGAAATGATCCAACTACCAATATCTTAAAGAGACTTTCTCAAGAGAAATCTCAAAATCATTGTAAACATTTGGGTTTGATACCTATTTCTCTAATAACCCCAAGTAAAGATTAAATGGGGATGTTAGAATTAGTAATCTTTCCTTGGTTGTTTAATTTAATTTTAGGATAAACCAAGGTATCCTCCTTTTATTTAATTTAGGATATTCCTAGAGGAATCTCTACATGTAATTTTGTCCTCTAGTCCAAGTGGGAGGACAACTCATATTTTGTAATTCCTTTAATAAGGAAAATAGTTTTATCCTCCTTATGAGGATACTCACACTTGGCACACACTTAGTATGAATGTGGCACTCATACACATGGGAGTTACATGCAAACTCCTTCACTCATCTCTACTTAAGAAATGCTCCTCCACACACTTGACACAATTTTTTCTCACATTTCCTACACACAATTTTCTCTCCTCTTGTCATATTACTTCTATCATTATTGTATTGAGCTTCTTGCTCATATTCTATCTCTCTCTTTAGGCTTTTAATGCCTCATTCATAATACACAAAAGGGTTTTTCTTTGCTTTTCCCCTTACAAAAATATCTTGGCTCTTTGTTGGGATTCTTGGTGTATTCTCATGTTTTGGTGATTGATCTTGAAACTTTACCTTATATTTGGCTTATGGTAAACTCCTTCTTGCACTTCACTTTCTTGGATTATTTTTATGAACTTATTTTCATTCTTTTAATACTTCTATCACATTCCAGCACCACAAATATTTCAATTAGATATGTCTATTCATCAATGGCCTTACATTTAAAGGAATTGGGAAGCTAGGTTACTCATATTAGGCATTATTGGTGTAGGTGCACCAAGGGCCCTTTGAGGCCACCATGACCATTTTGGTCAAATCTGTTAGGAATAAGGTGTCTCAACCTTGGATAATTCCTATTCTTATTATTTGTTTTGTAAATGTATTTTTTGCAAATAATATAATTAAGTGTGAGTGTACATGTCTAGTTGGCATGTTGATGTGTCACTCCACTTGATGTGTTGGCATCTTGTGCGTAAGGAGATCATGACTGAAACAGTCATGATGGATTCCTATGATGCGTAAGAACTATTTAAGGAATGTGCTATGACAGGTGTAAGAGCATCTTATGACTTGGGCCTATTTGGGTGCCCAAGAAGAAGTGGTTGGTGTGTGTAAGAGAATATGCCAAAAATAGGTTGGTATGATAGATTCTCTTACACTTCTCTTGTGACCGTTATTTTTGGTGAATTCTATGACAAGTTGTCATAGTCTATTCTAGGGATGGATGCCTATTCTTGGGATTGCATGTAACAACTATGTACATGTGGCTTTGTGCATGGGTCTTGGTGGTTGTGCCTATTTTTGGGTCCAGAGGAGTCTATATATATGATGCTGCTCCTATGGGAGAGATATAAAAAAATTTAAGTCTTGTTGGCTTTGTCTCTCATTTCCTGAAAGAACTTGCATTGCAAGTGTATTGTAATCTTTGTGTTGAAGATAATACATTGTGCAGGTTTTGGAGTGCTGGGGTTTTTTACCGAAAGGTTTTCCCCAGGGTATATCATTATGTCATTCTCTATTTTTTCTATATGTATGGTATGTGGTTGCAATATCTTTGTTAAAGTAGTTAACGAATTTGAAATTGTAAGGATTTATAAGAATTTGCACAATACTCTCCTACAGAGATTAGCGTAGGAAGCTATTTCCGCACCTGAGTTTCCTTACAAAATCATCGTAATGGAGAGGGTTTTATGGTTGTTTTGATAAATATGATTCATACTTCCTCCATATGGCATGATCAATGCTCTGATCAATTCTAGAACTCATCCCTTTTAATATCCCTACAAGATTGGGATTGAGAGAAATCAATGTTATTGAGAAACAAACCCCAATCAACAATTAACGTATCAAAAATTAGAATAATTATTAGTTTTTCCTTCTTCCAAACATAATCATTATCCATAAAAAGATATCAAATGGCCTCAACATGGCCTTATTACAATAATTACATCATCTTTGACCACCCCTAGAGGTGTTGACCAATGTTGACCTGCTCAAGGCCTAGTTGGCCTAAAGGTTTTTAAATGGTACAATGGTCTTACATCTTTGATCCAAATGAGCATTATAACCTTATTTGACCTTAAAAAGAAATGAAATGGCCTCATCTTGTCCTTATTAAAATTATTTGACCAAAATGGTCATGGTGGCCTCAAAGGGCCCTTGGTGCTCCTGCAAAAGGGTAGATGCAATTTTGGAAAGAGTGACCCAATTGAAGAGAAATATTTTTTTATTAATAATGAAGAACATATTTACAACTCAGCTCATTAGGGGAATTGGTAGGAAAGATCTGAACATAGAAAACCTTCGGTCTTTTCCCCAAAAATATAAGGAAAGCATTGTCATTAAATCTTACAAACTTCTCACTATAAATACGAGGTAATGCATGAACAATTTATAGTCCACCCAATGTAGATTCAAGGGAATTTATTCCTATACAAATATACATGTTATATGTACATGTATTCAAATAGATTTGACATTACATCATTTGGTATCAAATTTTAGTCCAATTAACCAGTTGGATCAGCCCTACCCTTTATTGTCTCAAGTATTGCCTTGTGGTCCAACTCATGAACCTTCCAAAGAGTTTTATTGTGTAGTTTTCTTCCACATCTGATCAAATGGAAATTTGATGCAACAACAAGGTTGCAATAATCTTCACTCCCCACCCTATTTATCTTTTGAAGAGGGTGTCTGTATCTATTTCTCATGAGATGGCCTTATGGAGGAGGAATATGGAGACTGTTATAGAAAATAACATCACCAAGATCCATAGCCTTCAACAAGTCACATTTAGCCAAAACAATTTCTCTCAAATAATTGAGAAACTTCCACAAGTCGTGAGCCCCCAAAAACACATCTTCAAAGATTCAATGATTCCTCTCCATCTAGATATGCCAAATAATAAAAGAAGGGCCAAGAGTCTAGGAAACATGAAGAAAAGATGTCTTGGCAGGAGGTTTTCCCCATCGAACAAAGAAATCAACCAAAGAATAGACATGCCAAAAATCTTGATTCCACACATCCCACCAAAAGTGCCAAATATACCTAATGAAGGAGCACTAGAAAAAGAGATGAGAGATAGTTTCTTTACTGTTATGACACAAAAAACACATTGAGGGTCCTTGAAATCCATGCTTACATAAATTATCCCAAGTAAGAAATTGATTTTGAACCACTAGCCACATGAAAAAATTGCACTTGGGCCATGACACCTTGTATCAAACTTGTTTCCACCAAGGAGCCTGAATGTTCCCAAAAGTCTTCACACCAACTCAACATAGCTTGTAGAAACAACAAATTTCCCAGACAAATCATTACTTTCCCAAGCCAGAACATCATTCCCAACCAAGGTAGTACACTCCCGAGACTCCAGAATCTAAGCCAACTACCACCTATCTTCCTTAGATCTTCCTAGAGGTCATTCAAAAGGATGTTTCCTATGAAAAAGAATTGCCAACCCATAAATATGGGCAATCTTATAATGGTCAACAGGGTCCTAGCCAACATCAATAAAGGTATCACAAAGGGCCTGAAGGTTGGGATGGGTAGAAAGGATAGAAGGATGACCATCCCAAGAATCTAGCCAAAAAAGCGATTGGGATCCCGAATGACAGATCCAAAAGAGACCATTCTTTACCAACTAAGCCCCAATTTTCAAAGTGTTCTAGATCATAGAACCTCTTCCCACCAAAGGAAAGAGGGGAAAATAAAACACAACACTTGGAAGATACTTAAGGGTGAGAATATGGGCCCAAAGCTAATCCTAGCTAGTACAACTACACCAATATAACTTAGCAGCAATAACTTTCCCATTTAAAATAGAAAAATGTAAGCCAAGGTCACCCTCATTTTTAGGTTTTCACTTAGTTTCCCACTTAAAAAGGCTCCATTTAGTAGTTGATAAATTCCCACTCCAAAGAAATTAATGAGAAAGGGCATCAAATTCTTGAGGAAAATACATGGGAGAAACCTGAATAATGCACTTGTATATACGAAGAGCTTGAATAACTAACTTTAAAAACTCAAATGTAAAACAATAGATAACCAATGGTGAGTCCAATGATTAACCTTCTGACACATCTTGTCAAGAAAAATATGCCAAGAGGGCATCAGATGTCTACCAATAGTAAGAGGAATGCCCAAATAAACAAAGGGAAGGGACCCAACCTGGAACTGCAAAATGTCATCTATACACCTTTGAATGGCCTGAGAAGTATTAAGGAAGAAAATGGATGATTTATGCTCATTTAATTTTTGACATGAAGCTACAAGGTAAACATCCAAGGCTTGCATAAAATATCCAACTTCCTGAAGATGAACCAATCCCATAAGATATGTTTCATCCACAAACTAGAGATGTGAGAGTTGTGGCAAGCCATTTCCCCATTGCCACCCATCAATCAAGCCTCAAGCAGTGCAAAATTCAAGAAAATGACCTAGAGCCTCAACCAAAATAATAAATAGGTAAGGGGAAAGAAGATCCCCTTGGTGAAGGCCTCTGGAAGCACCAAAAGTCTTTGAAGATTTTCCCATTCATAATAACCAAAAAAGAGGCATAAGTAACACAACTTATAGTCCAACTAACCCATTCAACACTAAAACCAAAAGCTAAGAGAATTTTTTGAAGAAACTCCAATTGACGTTGGCATAAGCCTTGGCCATGTCTAATTTAATGAATAAAGATCTCTCCTTTGAAGTTTCCATAGAGTGAATAACCTCAGAAGCCACCACCACACCATCTAGAATATGTTTACTAGCCATAATTTAACCCCCTTATTCCTCAAAGATCACCACATGAAGACAAGTTTTGAGCCTCTTTGTAATCAATTTAATGATAATTTTATGTACACCACATTAAAAAGAGAAATAGGCAAAAATTATTCAAGTTTTTCTGTACCTTCCTTTTTGGGAATGAGAATCAAGAAGGTAGAATTCAAGGCTCGAAGCATCAACTTATTACAAAGAGATTCCCTAACAACCTCCAATAGATGATCTAGATTAATAATATCCAAAAACTCCTGGAAAAATTTAATAGGGAAGTCATCTGGGCCTAATGCTTTACCTTTGTTCATTCCAAAAAAACCTCTTCTAACTCAGGCAACATAATCATATGAATGAGAGAATCATTCATCACATTGGTGACAAGAGAGGGAATGCAAGAAAGGATCAAATTCTACTCTACAATAGTAGGAAGGGGATCTTTACCAAAAAGATTAGAAAAAATTAATGAGCCTCATGAGTCATAGTTGACAAAGAAGAGATCTTAAGCCCTTCAGAGGTAACAAAAGAGGAAATATATCCCTTATTATGATGATCCTGAACAAAATGATGAAAGAAAGTAGTATTCCTATCCCCTTATTGCATCTAATCAATTTGAGCCTTCTATTTCCAATAAATCTCCTCTTGAAGTTCTCATTCCTCCACATCTCACATGGCCTAAGATTTATCTTTTCCAAGAGTATTTGAGAATCCTGAATCCTAAATTTGGTAAGTAATCACCGCAACATGGTCAAGAGCATTCCTCTATCTGGATTGAAGGTTACTGAAATAGGATGTATTCCATATCTTAAAGTGATATTTGGCATATTGAAGTTTCTTCACAAAGAAAAATATAGTTGTGTCATAAGTAAGGCCACCCTCTCCACCACTTAGCCACTAATTTGAATGTAGAATATAGTCTCAAAGCCACATAAGCTTAAATTTAAAAGGAGGATTCTTTGAACCAACAAAAGAATAAGTAAATAATTTAATTGGCTAGTGATCAGAACCTCTCTAGTTAAGAATTTTAGAACTAGTAACCAAGCCATTGCCAACCTAAAAATAAGAGACACGAAACCTATCCAGTCATTCAAAGACCACCTCTTGTCCACTCTATCTATTTTTCCAAGTGAAATTCCCATTAGAAGGCTTTATTTTCACTAAAGAAAGAGAATCTATATGAGCTCAAAAAATATCATAGGTTGGACCTAACCTAGGTAGCCCCCCTCTTTTCTATTACAAACTCAACATGGAATTAAAATTACCACCTAAGATCCAAGGAAGATAAGGAGCACATGATCAAACATATCTTATGTGAGCCCAAAATTGGATTTTACCATGAATGTCAATTGGAGCATAAATATTAGTAATTAGAAGTCTCACTAGAGTCCAAAGAAGTAGCAACCATAGAAATAGAAGAACGATTATAAATCCACCAAAGGGGAGCAATCTTGTGTGGATCCCAAAAAAGAGCCAAACCTCCTGACGTAAAGAAGGGAGCAAGAGGGGCCAAAAAATGGCACACCCTAATGATCCAAGCTTGCTCAATACATGTGGAAGTAAACAAACAACAACAGTGAGAGAGAGAATTCCATATCTTTCATATATTTCATCAAATTGAACCATACATGTCGGGCTGTAAGGCCTTCTTGGTTACGACCTGATATTAAAAAGAAATACAAAAGCCCTCAAACATGCGAGGATCTATCAAAATCTCTACTTCTGTCTTCTACCAAACTCCTCTCTAAATTTGCCTCCTAAACTCTAAACCAATAACTACATTTATACAAGAAGCTACCAAACTGAGTCGGCCTTCAGATCCATAATCAACGGAAGGAATGGTCAGATCTAGGACCACACGCTTCTCAATGATGGATATCAACATTAAATCTATGATCCAATATAAATGTACAAGTCGACCACAATAAAAACTAAAACTAAACCCGTCAGTGAGCAAGATAACCAAGCAGCGGGACAAGCAACGTCGAGTGCCAGTGAAACAAAATGACCACCATGAGATAACCAACCACACTTAGTAACCAAAGGAAACCAACCAACTCAGTCAAAGAAGGAACTGAGCAACACAAAAAAACTCCAAATTTATTTTGGTGACACAGGATTGCCAAGGACCCAGGATGCTCCTGCATCAGACACCTGGGGTTATTTTGAAATGATTCTCCAAATCATTTGGTAGGTCTAGTCCAAGCTACATCCAACTCAGACTGTGAAATCCATGAACTATCTTCCATCGGTCTATTCTTCCACTTTACCAGATATTCCATATACTATTTTCCTCTTGTACTCTTGCCAAATCTCTCCTTCAAAATCTGTTCAATTTCTTCATTCTGCTTCTTAGGATATTCTGTCGGTACTTTCACTTCTTCATCAGGTTCATGATACTCATACAAATCAGCAATATTGAAAATCGGTGATATGTCCATGTCATTAGGTAACTCAATTTCATATGCATTTCCACTGTCAAATTTCCTCAAAATATTGCAAGGTTCAAAATTCTTCATCTTCAGCTTCCCAAATGTTCCAATAGGAAATCGACCTTTCTTCAAATGAACCATCACTTTATCACCAACATCAAAATTTTTATGTCTTCTTGATCTATCAGCTCTATCTTTGTATTTTTTATTACTATCTTCCAGCTTCAGCTTCACATCTTCATGCAATGTCTTCATGTACTTAGCAAATTTTACTCCAACACTTTTCTTATTCTCATCAACAATGTCTCTCAAATCAAATATACTTCTCAATTATGTGCCATTCAAAATCTCAAATGGTGTCTTTCCAGTACTCCTATTCACTGAATTATTTTATGCAAACTCTGCTTGTGCCAACATAGAATCCCAATTACTCAATTGTCTCCAACTAAGCATCTCAAAAGATTTCCCAAACTTTTGTTCACAACTTCAGTCTATCCATTGGTTTGTGGGTGAAATGGAGAACTATATTTCAACTCAGTGCCAAATTTCTTTCAAAGGGTTTTCCAAAAGTATCCAACAAATTTACTGTCTTGGTAAGAGATAATACTCCTCGGCAATTCATGCAATCTGAAAATTTCCTTAAAGAAAAGATCTACTACATGTACTGCATCTGATGTCTTTCTATATGGTATAAAATGTGCCATCTTTGAAAATCTATCCACAACAACAAATATAGAATCATTACCCCTTACTGTCTTCGGTAAGCCAAGAACAAAGTCCATACTGATGTCAATCCAAGGTTTCTTAGGAAAAATAATCGGTGTATACAATCCAGTATTCTAACTTACTCCTTTTGCAACTTGACAAATTCCACAACTTTTCACAAATTTATGAACATCTTTATACAATTGTAGCCAATAGTACTTCTCCTTAAGAAAATTCCATGTTTTATCCATACCAAAATGCCCAACCAAACCACTACTATGTTTTTCCTTTATCAAATTAGATCTCATTACTCCTCTCGGTATACACAACTAAATTCCTTTAAACAACATGCCTTCCCAAATAAAATATTCATCCCATTTAGTATCTTGTTGATCTTGAATAGGTGCTCTACACTTTCTCCATGGCTCAAAAAAATCAGGGTTAAACTCATAAGAATCTCTCATCTCATCAAAACCAAGAACTTCAATTTTCATCTCGATCATCAAAGATCCTCTTCTACTCAATGCATCAACAACTCAATTAGTGAATCCACTCTTATGCTTTATCACAAATGTGTAACTCTGCAAATACTCAACCCATTTCATATGTCTCTGATTTAACTTATTCTAACTACCCAAATACTGTAAATCCTTATGATCAGTATACAACACAAATTCACTCGGTATCAAATAATGTCTCCATTTCTTTAGTGTTTGAACAATAGCATAGAATTCTTGATCATACACAAAATATTTCCTTCTAGCATCATTCAACTTTTCACTAAAGAAAGCAACAAGTTTACCTTCTTGACTCAACACAGCTCCAATTGCACTTCCACTTGCATCACATTCCACTTGAAATACTTTACTGAAATCAGGTAATGCCAAAGCAGGTAATTCAGCAACCTTCTACTTTAGAGTCTCAAAAATTCTATTAGCTCCATGTGTCCACTTGAATTCTCTTTTGTCTCCTCTCATAGTCTCAGTCATAGCATTACAAATTGAACTGAAATTCCTTATGAACTTTTGGTAAAAACTTGCCAAACCATGAAATGATCTTACCTCAATAGCATTCATAGGTGTAGGCCAATTCAAAATAGCTTCAACCTTTTCAGGATCCATCTTCAAACCATCAGCTGAAATAACAAATCCTAAATACACAATCTCCTCTTTCATGAATGAACACTTTTTCAGATTTATCAACCTCATAAAAGTACTCGGTGCATTAGTTAAACCAAAAGGCATAACCAACCACTCATACAAACCTTCTTTTGTCTTGAAAGCAGTCTTCCATTCATCACCTTCTCTGATTCTGATATGATGATACCCACTTTCCAAATCAATTTTGGTGAAATACTTTGCTCCAGTCAAACTGTCCATTATGTCATCCATTCTTGGTATAGGAAACCTATACTTCACTATTATGTTATTGATTGCTCTGGAATTAGTACACATTCTCCATTCTCCATTCTTTTTAGGTGCCAATATAGTAGGTATTGCACAAGGACTCAAACTTTCTCTGATCAAACCTTTCTTCAGCAACTCTTGAATCTGTCAGTTCAATTCTTGATTCTCAGTAGGTGTCAACCGATGAGGTGCCTTATTCAGTAAACTAGCTCCAAGGATTAGATCCATACAATGATCAATGCTTCTTTTCAGTGGCAAACCATAAGGTACATTATTAGAAATGATATCACTGTACTCGGTGAGTAACTTATCAATCTCCACAAGGACATTATCCTCTGTTTTCCTACTCGGTTTGTTAGGAATCACAACAAAACATACATCATTCCTTTTCAAAGAGTTAACAAACTTTCTTCCCTCCATCAAACAAACTTTCACAGATGTGCAAACATTACTAACAAGTTCTTCCATCAATGGTAACAAGATTTGTTTCTTTCCTTCAGCCATAATAGTATACTTATGAAATCTCCCATCATATATAGCATGTCTATCATATTACCAAGGTCTACCCAACAAAATATGACAACAATCCATAGGCATGATATCACATTACACCTTATCATAGTACTTTCCAATCTTCAAATTCACATAACAATGTTCACTTACCAGGAGTGTATGCTCATCTTTGATCCATGAAATCTGATAGGGCTTCGGATGTACCAACCTTTCCAACTGCAATTTTGTGACCATATCCTCAGATGTTAGATTCTCCGAGCTACCACTGTCAATGATTACCTTCCAAACTTTGTCAGAAACTCTACATCTAGTCTTGAACAAACTTTTCCTTACCTGATCTTCCTCCTTTCTTTCATTTCACAGTGCTCTCCTTACCATCAAGTTATTTTCTTTCTCAGGTTCATTCGGTGATTCTTCTTGCACCAAAGCATTTCTACTACTACCAGCCTTCTTACTAGCATGTGTACATTCAAAAGATCTATGTCCTTCTTCTCCAAAATTGTAACAAGTTCCTTGGAAACTTCCTCTGCTATAACCACCTCGCTAGTTACTACCTCTACCTCTAGATGAACTTTCACCTTTCCACTCGGTCTTGCCTTTGTCCAGATTTGTCTTTTTTGGTTCAGATCTACCATTTTCACCATTAGATCTACCTCCTCAACCTCTTTGTCTTTGTTCATGTCTCTTGTTCAATTTCTCCTTGGCCTTCAATGCAAATTGATAAGCCTCTTCAATGTTCTCCAACTTGACCATACTGATTTCCTCTTGGATGGAAACTCTCAAACCATTTAGGTATCTACCAATTCTTTCCACATCATCTTCACCATGTCCAGATCTAATATCTAATCTATATAATTCCTCAGTATACTCTTTTACTGAGCTATCTTTCTACCTCAAACTTTGCATTCATCGAACTAGGTTAATCTGGTAATCACAAGGTAAGAACTTTCCTTTCAACTTGTTCACCATTTTATTCCATATGTTGATTTTTTCTTTTCCTTTCCTCTTCCTATCCAACTTGCAATTTTCACCTTCTTGTCTTTAGGAATGTTTTCATACTCAAAATACTTTTCCATCTCGGTGATCCAGTCCACCAATTCCTCAGAATCTAGCTTTCCACCATACTCAGGAGGATTGAAAAGTGGTGTTGACTTCAGACTTTTCAAAGCCTTCAAAAATATTTCTTCACCTTGATCCATAATAGGTGCAAGTTCTACATTCGCTTGTTCTTCCTCAACTTCATCATCACTAACATCTTCAAGATGTCTGCCTCTTCTTTGGGCTATTTCAACAACTTCTAATCTAGCAGCAATCTGCCTTAGCATATCTGCCAATCCTGGATCTACATCTCACCTCCCATGAACCATCTTGACAACCCTCTACAATTGTAGGTCAAATTGCAATCTGCTACCCCACAACAATCAACTAGGGCTTCAAGAGGAACCTATAAACCTAGATCCACAGACCTAGATCAATATCTCACCTAGCTCTGATACCACCTAACACAAAGCAAGGAGCAAGAGGGGCCAAACAATGGCACACCCTAATGATCCAAGCTTGCTCAATACATGTGGAAGCAAATAAACAACAACAGTGAGAGAGAGAATTCCATATCTTTCATATATTTCATCAAATTGAACCATACATGCTGGGCTATAAGGCCTTCCCGGTTACGACCTGATATTACAAAGAAATATAGAAGTCCTCAAACATGCAAGGATCTATCAAAATCTCTACTTCTATCTTCTACCAAAATCCTATCTAAAATTGCCTCCTAAACTCTAAACCAACAACTACATTTATACAAGAAGCTACCGAACTGAGTCAGCCTTCAAATCCACAATCAATGAAAGGAACAGTCAGATTTGGGACCACACACTTCCCAATGATGGATATCAATATTAAATCCATGATCCAATATAAATGCACAAGTCAGCCACAACAGAAACTAAAACTAAACCCATTGGTGAGCAAGATAATCGAGCAGTAGACAAGCAACGTCGAGGGCTAGTGAAACAAACCGACCACCCAGGAGATAACCGACCATGCTTAGTAACCAAAGGAAACTAACCAACTACCGACCAACTCGGTCAAAGCAGGAACCAAGCAACACAGACAAACTCCAAATTGTTTTTGGTGACACAGGATTGCCAAGGACCTAAGATGCTCCTGCATCACCTCCATAATTACCCTAAGAACCAATGCACCGACACTAACCAAAATACCAAATACAGGAAGCATAGTGAAGCATTTCAACAATAGAAACCTTAGTCTCCTGAACATAGAAGATGTATGGTGAATGAGTAGCAACCAAATCATGAATATCCTTTTATCAAGGGATTCTATTAAACCCCTAACATTCCAAGAAAGAATAGTCATTGAGAAGAATGGGAGAAGTGAACATTAATGGGCTTGAAAACCCTAGATTCCACTAATGAATCCTTGATATATTTAATCTTCTCCCGATCCTTCTTACAAGCACCTTTAGAAGTATTATCATATGATACTTTCTTATGAGGGTGTTGTTGCAAACCCAAACCCAACGATGATCCTTTCCCTTTGCCAGCTAACATCACCTCCTTAGCCAAATTCTCCAGAACAATGTCATCCTATAAGTTAATGAGAGCACATGGAACCCTTGATGCAGGGTTAGAAGAACCATCCTACTATGGACCAATATGTTGACTCAGAATATGGAGCTTCTTCTCTTGAACAATGTCCATACCTTCCTTGAAAACATAAGTTCACACATTTTTATTTGTTACTTATAAAGAAAAAGTATTAAGCTCTTATATTTTGGGTGTGTATTACATTTCTTTTTGTACTACTTTTATTGAAATAATGTGAAAAAAATATTGTTACTTTTAGTTCTTGAGTGTGTTGAATATCTCTAGTATATGTACTATTGAGATGGAAAGTCATGTGATTCATAATTGATTATGACTTATAATTGTTTTCATATAATTATTTTTTATATTTTAGGTGAAGCACATTAAGAAGACAATAAAACATTACTTGTATATACTATTAACTAACTTGTCTGAAACTCTTTGCATGTGTTTCTCAAAGTATAACAAATTAACTAAGAACTATAAGTTATAAAAGACTACTACAAGTATCGTAACACTACTAATCAATTATCATAGACAAGTACTAATCTTACTCTATTGAAAATGCTTGTCAAAGTAATTTTACAATGGTATATGTGCCCTATTGTAGATAATGGAGATGGCCCACCTACTTATGTTGTGTTCTACAATCGAGAGTGAATTGTCGACATAGATGTAACTTTCCACTTATATATTTATTGCATTTATGGATTAGCTGTAACAAAAATTATTATTTTGTCATACTCACCCAACATTAGAATGTAGGAATCAAGCCAAGCAATAGAATATGAAACCATACAATATGTTGTCCTGGTTTATATTATTCCTATTTGTCAATATTGAGGAGAGAATCGACCATATACTATATGCTCAATATATATTTTGTATATATTATAATTTCTTATAATGTTACATATTATAATACATTAAAATATCTTAATTAGTGTAATTGTCTATTATCAATGTTTATAATATAATTGGCTTATTTATTACAAAATTATTATTTATTTATATAGTTATATTGTGTTATCATTTTATTATTGGTATTTTATTATTATATTTTAGTATTATTTAATTATTTATTTTCATAATTTATTATTAAATTTTTTAATATTTTAATCTTATAGTCATTATTAATCATTGTTGGGTTCTATTCAAGGACATGCCATGACACATAATTTCTTTAACAAAAGACAAGAAAAAATCTAATATTCTTTTGTATAAAAATTAAACTAGAGGTTAGTATAATCAAATTCAACCCTCTAGTGAATATAACTTATAAACAATTGGTTTCAATACTACTAAGGATGAGTAGATCAAAACAAACAATAGTCAGAAAAAGTTGTGCTAAACCTAATTTCCATAATATATTATAACAAATACAAATGCCAAATGATATAAAGACTTGATATTGAGCCAGTATAACAATCCTCTTGATGTTTGAAGCTCAAACAAAAAGTTTGAAAACATTGTAAGTAAATCTTTACGTTTCGTATATGGAATGTCATCAAATTACAAAGCCATCTAAGGAATTAAAATGAACATATATGGGGAGAGCACAATTTTTAACTTTTATTTTTTTATGAAAGGAAGTTGGATTATATAAATGTTGGCATCTTCACTTTTATCCACATTACTTTTTGAAATTTATGCACATAAAGAATCCTCCCAACAATTTTCTTCTTTTTATAAGGAGAGATCTTCATCTACAAAGTCATACATGAGCATGAGCCTTACACCAAAACCTCTTCTACTAAGATACATGAGCACGAGCCTTAAGTTGAAACATCTTTGACTAAAAACCAATGACTAGAAATTATTCATTACACCAAGTTTGTCCAAAGTAGGATCCTAACCTCATCCCTTATGATATCATAACCTTGAGTAAACAAGAATTGATCCCTTATACATTTATTAAAAATATTTTTTATTTAAAAAAAAAACCAACCCCTAAAATGGGACCCTTACCTTGCCCTTGGCTAAGCAACCAACTATCTGCACCTAACTTGACCATTTTTTGACATTTGTTAATTATATTAAAAAATGAAAAATAATGATTCTATGATTATGACAAAATAAATATTGTAGTGGACACTCAAATAACGATAATTGTAATCATGGGGAAATTTAAGATAAATCACAAGAAAAGTGGTTACATAACCCAATGTTCATACAAAGGGTTTATTGCACCTTCTTTGAAAACTTTATGAAGCCACCTCTTCTTGGAATCACTCTAAGTTAGACCCAAATTATTAGGTGGAAATTGCATATTTCTCCAATACCAACATGGTATTAGACTTATATATAGGACTGGTGACATTGGGCTTGATCCGTGTTTCAAAATATGGATATTGGAATCATTCTAGTTTCTAATGCAAATTTGAAATGCAAATGTTAATTCCTAATCATTATTGCATCTCTATTAAAGATAGTGTGATGTAAGATAACATTAGCCAAAACAACAAAATTTCCAATAGGGAATTCTAAATTAAGAAAAAAAATCCACAATAGTTCTAGAATCTCTAAAAATGAGTAATTTAATATTGCACAAAATAACTTGTTATTGCTATAGCATATAACAAGCATCACAATAGAAAAGGAAGGGAGTAAATTATATTGATTTCCAAAATGGCCAAAGTAAAATAGACTCAAATAATGTGATGTTTTAATAGCAAGTGAAACAAACTCTTCAAGACCTAAAAGAATGCCCATTTCCATAATAGTAGGGAAAAGTGCTAGGCCTACCACATAGCAATCTTTCTCAAAGTAATATAATTATTTAATAATATAAACATCTCTATGTAACTTTATTGTTTGTTTAAAGAATCTTGTTTATAGTTTGCTTCCTCCAACTTTTGGCACTTTGCATCAAACAACTCACTTTCTCTTTTACAAGTTAAATTATTGATGAATTTTGATCCCATTAGAAAATTACATGGTTGTTTGTAATTTGATGACTAGCCCTAGAGGCTTTGGTCCCTAGTAATTTATAGGATTGGGAAGAAAATGAGGAATTTTTTTTGCATTGACATTGCTTGAGAGAAGATTCCGCCCTTGTGAAATTGACCTATAAAAGTATCCAACTAAATGGTATCAATAGTTTAAAGAAATTATGGTGGACAAAGTTCTAAGTTCAAAAGAATATGCATACCTTAAGAGTAGGTTCTTTGGTAAGGATAACATTTCCTGACTGGTTAGAAGGTTATCTTTTCACTAGATGCAATTGTACCTAGAGGTAAATAAAGATTTGTAAACATATGAATCCTTGATTTAAAACCAATGTAAATAAACATAATATGAAAGCCATAAAAAGATTTGTTCAAAAACTTTTGCAAGTAAAGAATCAAAATTTCAAATGCTAGTAAGACAACTAATGTAAGAAAAAACTATTGCTGAAGGTATTTCAAGTAGGGGACAAAAATATTTACCATTGACACAAACAAAATATACAAAGAAATGTGAAAAAAATGCAAGAACAACAATGAATAGCCATGGTACCTAGCAACGCATAATATGCAAGTGGGATGAGAGAAGAACATCTACCCATAGGGTCCTATCATATTGAATTACATTACATAGATAAAAAGAAGCTAAAGAAAGACTCAATGAAAGGACACCAAAAATAGTGGGAATGTTAATGGTAAAGAGATGAAAGATACTAATGCACTAACTAGGATTGGCAAATATTTTGGTATAGATAATGCCTCATAAACCACCTATTTCTTGCAAGTATATCCAGTATTGAAATTGAACAGTCAAGTAAAAATAAGTTTGGTAGAAGGTGCCAAGTAAAACAATTTAATCATTGCTATGAGAAAAAAAATATTCTTTGAAATGCAAGAAACTTTGTGCTGGTGTTATTTTCAATTCCTAGCTGACGTGGTCCATGGAAAATTTATAGAAGCAAAATTCAGTAGTTGGTTTTATATGAATCTTGGTACCAAATTTTGTTGGAATATTTTGTTAAAGACAAGTCCAAATAACTTCAAACATATAAAATATATGAAGCCCTACCTAAGAATAGGCCTACAATTCTGGACAAGCAAAATTGGTGCACCTAAATATGGACAATATTTCCACTACTAATGAAGCAATGTCTAATGTTTCCAACACTTGAATCTTCAAATAATAGGAACAAAACAAACTTTTGACTTGTTACCAATTTATGCAATCCCAAAGAGTGTAGTTGGTTATGCATAGACTGAGTGTTGATGAGGCAATGAAGTTGTTTTAGAAAATGTTGGAGAGAAATTCTATTTCCTGATCCATTGTTGGTTGGACATTAAATAAACCTCAAAGGAAGGTTGATATTGATATGTCAAACACATTTGCAAAATGTGGAGCTATAGATAAGACACATCAGTGCCACCTCCCTGCATGTATGTAAACTATGGAAGCAAAGACTAGACACGAGAAAGTATCATAACATGCCACATTTCCTAGGAAAGAAAGTCTAGTGTAAAGTTTCTTTTTTTCCTAATTTTTAATCCACTAGCACTTGCACCTAGAGGAGGTTCAAGGAATAAGCCAATAGGAAATTACACGTAGAATTTTAATATATTTTGTATTGCATAATTAATTATATAATGTAATAGAAATCTATATTATCTTATAAGGTTGTAAGCAATTAATGACGACCAACTATGCAAGGAGATAATTGCAGGATCAAGTGCAGAGTTTTATAATGCACTATGTATCAGGGGATCACTATCATAAAGTATATCTCATTTTCTTTTAAAGAGATAGATTTGAATATGAATATATATTTTTATTCTATAATAATTAAAATATCAATTAAAAATAAGTCTATTATATTTTATTATTATTTATAATTTTATAAGAATACATAAATAATAAAATAAATTTTAATATTTAATAAAAAATAATTCTTTAAAATGAAGAAGAAGAAGAGGAGGAATTAGAATAAAGCCATTTTTTTATTTTTAATATTTTTTCACTTTAGAATATCCTAATAAAAGATAATATTAAAAGGTATTCTTATTAGTAGACGTGATAATAATAAAATATAGGTTTTTTGCATTCTTTTTCTTATTGATAATATTTAAATATTAATATTTAAAAAAAACACAGAATCCACGAGTGGTTTTTTTCTTCAAAGCAAAAATAAAATGGGAATACAACAAATGTATGAGTTTTTAAAGTCCCATGACTAAATCACATGAAAAATAAAGCACAAATAAAGTAGACCAAAGGTTTGGCAATTTCGAAAAACTTGTTTTGTGATTTTTGGGGTAGTTTTATATTGTGAGAGAATTTTTTTGGCCTAAAAGTAAGGGCAAACTCACAATTAAAAGCCTATCAGCTAATAAAATAAAATTAAAAAAATATAGGAAAAAATATGGAAGGCCAATAGAAAAAAGTGAAAAACAAAGAGAAGAATCAATTTAATGAAAAAATAAAAGAGACCATAGAATAAAATGGTTGGCATAGTTTCCCAGACATAGATTAATTGCCAAATTATGACCTAAAAACATAGGCAGTCTCATGTCTAATAATTGTTCACCTCATACTC
Source organism: Chamaecyparis obtusa (assembly GCA_027943335.1). Lineage (NCBI taxonomy): Eukaryota > Viridiplantae > Streptophyta > Pinopsida > Cupressales > Cupressaceae > Chamaecyparis > Chamaecyparis obtusa. The sequence goes on along the minus strand of BSBK01007333.1, from coordinate 299,018 downwards.
CATTGCTAAGGTCAGTCGCCCCTAGTAAATAACTATTTTTTAACTTTCCTAGCTTTTTAGCTCACTTAAGAATGTGGTCATACAAACAACACTTTATTTCAAAATGTGATGCAAATAAGGACAACAGTGACAAAGTTGCAGCTATTTTATTGGATAACTCTTGGCATAATTTATTTGGCGAGGAGTGCATTGAACCTCAGAGATCCATTCCAAAATTCATAAAACGCATTCCAAAGATCTTGGAGTCATACCCAACAGTCCACAAACAACGAACTCTGCCCATCCTAATTTCACCCAAAACCTAAAAAATAAAAAACCCAAAAGTTCGTAGAACTTCGTCCTTATTTCGCCCACATCAGAAAAATAGGTAATAAAAAAAAACATAAAAAATAAATAAACCCAAAAAGTTCTTGGTAGTGGCTATCAAGCAACTTTTTGGTAGTGGTTATCAAGCAAAAATAAAACTTAAAATATATACTAGCTAATATATACTCTATATTTAAATACGCTGAGATGTATCGAGGCGTTGAATTTTTTCAAACTTAGATTTTTATTTAAGGTGAGTGATGAAAAAATTAAACACCTCGATACATCTCGACATATTTAAATATAGAGTGTATATTAGCTTGTAGCAGTTGCAGCTAGCGTAGCGCATTGAATAAATTAATAAATAATTTATTAATATATATTTTTAAATAGAATTGAATATAATATTATTATAATATATAATTACTTTTTCTAACCCTAATTGTATTACGTGCGTATTAGTAATCCTAAGATATATTTGGGTTATGGTTAGGGTTACAGTTTAGGTTGTGGTTATGGTTATGGTTAGAGTTAGGATTATAGTTAGGGTTAGATTTAGTGTTAGGGTTATATTATGTTTAGGGTTAGGGTTAGGGTTAGGGTTAGTGTTTTGATTAGGTTTTAGTTAGGGTTAAGGTTAGGGTGAGGGTTGGGATAAATATTACAGTTGAGGTTAAGGTTTGTTTCACGATTAGGGTTAGGATTAGGTTTTGGGTTGATGATATAGTTAGATTTAGGGTCATTCTTAGGCTAGAGATATAATTATAGTCAAGGATAAGGTTAGGGTTTATGGTATGGTAAAAATTAAAGTTAGGATTAGGGTTACGATTTACTGTTATGGTTATAATTATGGTGAGTGTTAGAATTTACATGATATTCAAGATTAGGGTTAGGGTTTGCATTAGGATTTAGATTAAGGTTAGGATTAAAATTATAGTTTTGGTTAGGAATATGGTTAGGGTTTAGAAGTAGGATTGAGGTTATGGCTATAGTTAGGATTTACATAATGGTTACGGTTAGGGTTTTGGGTATGGCTAAAGTGAGAGTTAGGATTAGGGTTACAGTTTAGGGTTGAGGCTATAGTTTACATAACGGTTAGGGTATAGGTTAATTATATAGTTAGGTTTAGCATCATTCTTAGGTTAGAGAAATAATTAGGAATAGGTTTAGACTTAGTTTTAGGGTTAGAATTAAGGTTTAGAGATAAAATTATGTTTTGGGTTAGGGTAATGGATAGAATTATGGTCATTATTAGGGTTTACATAATATTTGGGGTTAGGGTTAAAGGATTTGGATAAGGGTTTAGTTTAGGGTTAGGTTTTAGATTAGGGTTATCTAGTTAAGGTTTTTTTCCAATGTATTTGTGCTTCATTAGGGTTTGATCTAGGATTAGGTTTTGAGTTGATGATATAGTTAGATTTAGATGTATCGAGGTGTTTAATTTTTTGATTAGGAGGTTAGTGTTTATATTATGTTTTAGTTATTATTAGGGTTAGAATTATCATTAGAGGTTAGGGTTTATATCATGTTTTAGAATTATTAGGGTTCAGGGTTATGGTTTGGATTACCTGATATGGTTAGAGTTTAGCATATACATCATAGTTAGGGTTTAGGGGATGGTTAAGGAAAGCCTTTGAATTATTATCAGTATTAAAGCATTTAGGTTAGAGGTATGATTATGATTAGAATTACAATTATGTTTACCCTTAGGATTAGGGTTAGGATTTTTATTAAGATTTAGATTAGGGTTGGGTTAGGGTTAAGGTTGGGCTTAAGAATAAGATGTGGTGACAATTAGGGTTTGGGGTTAATATTATTTTTTAAATTATAGTTAGAGTTAGAGTTAGGGTTTAAGGTCACGATCAAAATTTGGGTTTAGGATTAGGGTTAGATTTTATATCATGGTTATGTTTTTTATTAAGGTAAAAGTAGGTTTTGAATGGGCCCCGAAACCATTTACAATTATTTTTTGGTGGGAACTATAACCCTCAGCTTAAAAATAGGAAGAATTAGCTCAAACCAAAGTGAAATAGCTAGGGAAAAAGATAAACCTTATAGCACCCCCTGGCACACAATGCTAGTAGAATAACTAGTAGAACAAACCTAGCAATACAACAGCAGCCAGAAGAAAGATACTCAGAAAGGCTCAAGCTACTAAGACCTATAGTGTAAAGCCAACACCTTACAACATCACCAAATATCTAGGGTTTTTAGGCTCCCTAAACCGTACATAAGGGTTTTGATGGCTCCCATAACCAGATTTAATGAAACAACAGCTTAAGTAATTGTGCAAGTAGAGCTTCAATTGCACCAAACCATCAGGGTTTTGAAAGGCTCCCCCAACCTTAAACAAATAACTAGGTATGAGGATAACTCCCCAAACCACCAAATCACAACCAAATAAAAAATAACAGCTTAAATATTTGAGCATGTTAAGCTTCAGCTACACTAAACTATCAAGGTTTTGAAAGGCTCCCCCAACCTTAAACAATGAAATGGGTATGAGGCTAGCTCCCCAAACCACCCAATCACAACCAAATAGAAAACAACAGCTTAAATATATGAGCATGTTAAGCTTTAGCTGCACCATTACAGCAGGGTTTTGAAAGGCTCCCCCAACCTTAAACAAAGACAAGGGAATGAGAGAGACCCCCCAATCCCCCAAATCACTACTTGCCAAAAAAAAGATAAGGCCATTAATGGTCTCTGGCAAAAATAGAACCCTCCAGCGGTGGCCAAGCTCACCAATAGTACTCCAACCCACCTCTCCCATCCAGCACCAAGCCACTTCAATAGGCTGAGCCTCCACCTCAGAAGGAATTTACACCTCAATAGGAAGTAGGAAAGAGGTCGTAAGAGGAAAAGAAATCTTAACCTCAAAAGGAACTTCCACCTCTAAAGGAAACTGAGAAGAGTAAAGACATGGAGCATCCTTCCATTGCCAAAGAGCTCTAGTGAGGAACCCCACCTCAATAGGGATCCCAATTTGAATAGAATTAGAAAACCCACCACCAATCTTCCACATAAAAGGAAGGAGCCGAGGAGCCCAAAAGAAAACCCTCACATGAGGGTCCCAAGGAAAGGCCACAACGGGAAGAACCCAGCCAAAAAACCTCTATAGTCGCCCACCATCTCTGGCCTCTTGAGTAAGCAGAGGTTTTCTCCACACCAAATAAATGGGGAAGACGACCCCCCACATACCCTTAGTGATGAAGAGAACCCAAACTCAGAGAACATAAGTCTCTGAAGATTTGGATTTGATCTCCACCTCTTTCAAGCTAGAGACCCCACCAAAATCCCAGAAAGGGATCCACTGCCGCCACCTACAAGCTTTGGTCTTTTGAAGAGAGACAGAGTGTCTCCTCTGCCGCCACATACCCACACCAGTAAGAGACCCCTTGCAACCATCACGAGAGCAAAAGCCCCCCTCCAATCTCCCGACGCTAGAACAAAAGCCTCCCAACGAGAGGACCTGCATGCCCCCATTTCGGTCACTAGCATCAGCATTTGAGTCACTCTCAACATCTACCGCACCAGAAACCCTAGCCACTCCTACCACTCCTATTTCACTTTTTCTCGCCATTGCCCATAATGATTCAATTATTCTATATCATGGTTATGTTTAGGGTTTGGGTTGGAGGTATTATCAAGGTGACATTTAGAGATATGTTTAGGGTTAGAATTATGATTAAAGTTAGGACTAAGGTGAGGGTTCTAATTATGCTTTGGATAAGGTTTAGATTATGATTTTGTTAGGGTTCATATTAGTGTTTAGTTAGAGTGGATATTGGGGTTATGGTTAATAATATAGTTATAGTTAGTGTTAAATTATGGTTAGGGTTCAAATAGCGAGAGAGTTGTACTTGATTAGTGTTATGGTTGAAGCACAATTAGGGTTAGAGTTAAGGTTAGCTTAGGGTTATCATTCAAGTAGATTAAAAAAATTTAGTTATAATTAGGGTTAAAGTTAATTATAGTTAGAGATTGATTGCGTTAAGGGTTTGATTATGGATAGGGTTTATTAATACGTAATGTTAGAATTAGAGTTTAAAATTATGGCTAGAATTAGGATTACAATTTAATTATATTATAATTAGGGTTAAGATGAGGGTTAGATTTCAAGGGTCATCTTGTTTGGATTTTATATAATTTAGTGTTTAGCTAGGTTAAGAATTAAGGTTATATAGTTCAATTTAGTTGAGTGTAATAGTTAGGGTTAGATTTAAGGTTTAATTTATCAAGTGGTCCTAGTTTTTTAATCTTAGATTCAAGTTAATTTTGGAAGCCTATGAAAGCTCAATTGTGGTTAGGGTTAGGGTTCATTTTTTTTGGTTATGGTTAAATAAAGCTTAATGTGAGGGTTAAATTAGAATTTATTAAGATAGATCACTAAGATGACAACTAAACATTCATCCAATATGTGAGTGGTTATTGGAAATCCAAATACTCTAAACATTAGAATAGATAAGTTTGAAGATGACTTTAAGATTTAGGGTTACAATTTAATTTAACCTTCAATTAGGTTTATACTTAGGATTTAACTTATGCTAAGGATTTTTAAGTGTAAGAGTAAAATGTAGATTTGGGTTTAGTGTTAGGGTTCAATTTTGTTTGTTAGTTTTGATGTTTAATTTGGGTTAAGATTCATGATTGATTAGATTATATTAGTTTAAACATATGCAATGAGGAAATAAAATATGCAACTTGATAAAAACTAATTAGGGTTACATTTTTTAGGTTGAATTTGATTGACTTTAAAGGTTAGGGTTCATCTTGCCTCAATGCACAATAGGATATAGATTTAAGGTTAGGGCTCAATCTACTTTAATGTTTAATTTGGTTTTTAAGGTTTGTTGTTTCCATTTCTTTAATAGGTTTCTCCATAAACTAATATCTTAGGTCTAAAGTTTTATTTGGCTTAATATTTAGTTACGATTAGGGTTAGGGTTGTAATTCAATTTTTTTAGGGTTAGGGTTCAATTTGGTTTAGCATTGGAGTTAAGTCTCAATTTACTTGGGTCAATTTAGTTTAGGGTAATATTACAGGAGACCTCTTAGTCTTTTTTTCTTTCTTCCTTATAGCTATGTTGTGCTCTAAAGCATTAATTCAAAAAATTATCATATAATTAAATTTGAAAGAATTTTAAAATAATTATATAATAGATTAAGAATTAATGTATATTTAGAGAATAATTAAGAAATTTCACCATCCTTAATCACATGCTAAACCTTGGCATTCAATTATATCTCTGAAAAAATTATTGTTCCTACAATGATATAGATATATTTTCCCCTTTCTATGTTTTAGTTCACTTTGAAAGAACTCGTAAAAGATTATTAATAATAGAAAGGAAGAAAGAAACCTTCTTCAAAATAATAATTTTTTAATTTAAAATAAATATTTAAAAATAATAATTTTATTATTATTATAAATATGAAAAAAACTTTTCACATAATTTTGATTTATTGAAATACTTTTAAATTTTACAAATATTATGCAATTGAAAAATTTAGAAACATCTTACTTTTTTATATACTTTTATATTAGTTTACATATTTTGATTGAAAAGTAAGATGTTTGTGATTACTTTAGAAGTATTTTTAATCTCAATTAGAAAAGAAAGATGTTTGTATATTCTCTTTATACTTTTCCAATATTTATCTTTCCCAATTGAGATTAAAGATTTTTCTAATTAGAAGAGTATGTAAAAGAATGTAGAAACATCTAAATAGAGAAGTATAAAGTCAATATAGTTCAAACATCCTTATTTTTATTTAGAAAAATAATATGTTTCTAATTACTATTTTATTATACTATTATTATACATCTTTTTCTCATTAATTATCTATAGGATTTGAGCAATACAAATCCACAAAACCCAAAGATCACCTGCATACAAAAACCTGTTACAAGAAAGTAGAGACAAGAAGAGGGCAAGGGTTTGACTCAAAAAAATGAAGAAGAAAATATCCTCAAATAATGAATGAATTAAATGTACAATGGATCATCCTTATAAAGGAGATCAAAAGCCTTGAAAGAAAAACCCTAGTGCATGTAATAATTAGTTTAACTATTACATGACTAATGCATGCAAGTTTATATTTAAAACAACTAGTGCATGAGTTTAAAACAACTCATGCATGTGTGTTTAAATATAAACAACTAAAGCAAAAGAGTTGACATTTTAAGAAGGGAGTAAATATTAATTAACATAATTAATACTTTATTCTAACACCCCCCCTTAAGATGAGCAATAATGCAGCTACAAACAATGCAAGAAGAAAAGCAAAGGAAACTACAGTGCTGAAAGCATAAAAATGGGTCCCGACAACATGGCCTGATGAGGTACCCATGTACAAAGGATAGTCTCTATAAAATGGAGAAATAGAGAAAACCACATGGGAAAAAATCTACTCCAAAAAGAGACAAAGACTAATCTGAAGGACTAAAGAAGCCTCCAAAACTAGGAATGTTCTAGAAAATAGGAACAAGAATGAACATGTAGAACATCACCAAAGCAAAAGGATGCAAACTCTGTCAAAAAGTAACTACTGATCTGAAGATCCTCCACAGAAATATGACCAGGTAGAGAAGACTGTAATCTGCATGAGTGCCCTCAAATGACACTACTCGAATCAGGAGGCAAACAAAGGCAAACACCTGAACTCAAAAATACAGATGGCATAAACACTAAAAGCCTGAAGAGATGATCAATCAAAGATGGAAGAGTGCATCCAAAAATAGGAAAGAAAGAGTGTCTATATGGTAAATGATCCATCTCACCGAAATGCATAGGTACCCAGCCACTGCATTTGCCTAGTACATAGGAACAAATACTGAATACATAGCTCACACTATCGAACCAAGGAAGCAAAAGAATGATCAATAGAAACCCCACATAATGCTGACAAGAGAGAGGTGATAGGTACACTGAAAAGAGTGCCAATAAGAATTGCATCCTGAAGAACCAGGAACATCAAAGGTGCATAGAAAGCACAAGCACAAATAAAGATACCCTAAGGCTAATGTCATGGAAGGAACACTCACTTGACAAAGGTAGATGGAAAACAAAGGAAAAAATCAAACCCACACATGGCACTTTATAATGGAGTGCGAGTACAAATAGAACAAACATGTTCAAGATTCCAAGCATGCAAGAAAATGACACTTTATCTTAGTGCATGTGCATAAAAGAATGCTACAAAAGTGAAGTATACACTACTCAAATAAGAGAGAAGGCTACTGAAACAAAAGAACAGCCTAAGAAGAGTCATCCCTTAAAGGGAAGAGATCTCAGGACCTTTAACATCCAAGATATCCACCAGAGTGTAGAAGTGCAAAAAAATGAATAAAATATATCTAGATTAGAATCTAGAAAAATGACTCATAGAAATAGAAAGCTCTTAGAACAAGCTTTCCAACGATATCTTGCTTTCCTAAAACGGAGTCCGGATGCGCAAGATAGAGCTTCCGGAGTGCAAAACTAAACATCTCACTTTGACAGTAAAAAAATGCAATCAAAAAATCAAAATAAAAAATTCAAACCTCTAGATCTAGATAGAGCTCGGAACTAGCTTTCCGAAAATATCTCATTTTCCCGATTTTGACACCGTATGCTCAAGATATGAGCAAAATACCAACTGGTGCGTGAGAGGCCTAAAAAATGGTGCAAATGATAATGATGTATGCTGACATGATCAAATGACAGGCTTAAATTTGATGGCCAAATGGGTGTCGCTACCCAAAATGGAAATTTTTTTTTTTTTTCAAAATCACATGCGTGCCTCGAGATCCGTGTTAGCCCTTTTCAGATTTTACCTTGAATTGTGCGCCAAAATTTTTAATCTTAATTTGCGTGCCAAACAACAAATTTTTTACCTCAATTTGTGTGCCAAAACCTAAGAATTTTACCTCAAGAAGCGTGCTAGTCTGTACAAATTCTACCTTGGGAAGCGTGCTACAATGTCTGGTACCAAAAAAATGCTCCAAAATGAAAAGTTGTCCAAATTGGATGTGCCTTATATCAAAATAGGGATTTTTGGGTGCTGTGAGCTCAATGGTGAGGTCCATTTGAGCTCAAAGTGCACCAAAATTTAGGGACCCCCTAATTTCAATAAAAAATAATAAAAAAAGCCTTAATTTGAATCTTTCAAACGCGAACAAGCTGTAGCAGATTATACTCTGATACCATGTAGGATTTGAGCAATACAAATCCACAAAACTTGAAGATCATCTGCATACAAAAACCTGTTACAATGAAGTAGAGACAAGAAGAGGGCAAGGGTTTGACTCAAAAAAATGAAGAAGAAAATATCCTCAAATAATGAATGAATTAAATGTACAATGGATCATCCTTATAAAGGAGATCAAAAGCCTTGAAAGACAAACCCTAGTGCATGTAATAATTAGTTAACTATTACATGACTAATGTAAGCAAGTTTATATTTTAAACAACTAGTGCATGAGTTTAAAAACAACTCATGCATGTGTGTTTAAATATAAACAACTAAAGCGAAAGAGTTTGACATCTTAAGAAGGGAGTAAATATTAATTAACATAATTAATACTTTACTCTAACATTATCTTTATATATATATATATATATATATATATATATATATATAATATATATATATATATATATATATATATATATATATATATATATATATATATATATATATATATATATATATAAATCTTGGTAGAAT